>NMRB01001238.1:106158-126552 GCA_002633025.1 Notospermus geniculatus
CCACTTGCATTGAAAACACCTTAAGAGAACGATTTATTCCATTCTATTAAATTCCTGTGCACAATAAGAAGGAGAATCCAGGCGATTACTTCGAGTCATCTGTTTGATTTACGTACCAATTAGCACTTTTATCACTTCGCCATGCCGTAGTTCTCTACTCGGCGCAATACTGAGCACGCATAACGATTGTACTGGTTGATAATGTAGCGCATTGTAGTTTAAATGTACAACGGATTCGCCGCATAAATTGTGATTTATATTCTCAATAGTCGGAAAGTCATGTTATAAACCATCACACGCTTCTATCTCCAGTATTAACATTAATCATCCACGCGATGGTTTCAAAAACATCGCCGCCCAAGAATTGTTGTCTTGGAATTAATTCGATTTTCAGGTCCCATGAAAGCAACCAAACATTGGAACATGTGGATGGAAGATAGAAGGCTGATATACCAAGTTGTAAGTGGTGTGCTTATCGTGGTAGCCTATAGCACTGGTGAATTGAGCAACATGAAGTCGTGCACTGAAAGCCTTTGCATAGGCAAGCGGCCTAATATAGGTTAGGCATTATTTCATCTCCAGAATGCTGCCGTCCAATGGCAGAACCTAGTACCGGTAACTCAATTTTAATTGATTTTGAGAAAAACAAAGAAAACCAAACCTACATGTAGTAACCACAAAATTGGTGTTAACTCAGTTTTTGACAAAAATGTCAGTTAATAGGTTCTGCCATTGGACGGCAGAATGTCTACCTTACATTGTACGTGTCGGCATTTTGCCTAATTTCCCTAGGCAATGCCTATTCGGCATTTTGCCCAATCTTTACCTTATGCGATCTGCCTAAGGAACATTAGGCAAAATGCCTAACATGATAGACTATCTGGAGATGAGATAATGCCTAACCTATATTAGGCAGGTTGCTTATGCAGAGGTTTTCAGTGCGGCAACAGTCGGAGAGCTTTTGTCCTGGTTGGTATTAAACCCATGGCTCCTTTATCTCATCCGCCCCCAGATAGTCCAGCAGACGGCATCTTCTTCCAAGTTTTCTCACATTCTTCAGTATTGATTGAAAAATAATTGAAGAAAGATTGTTCCTATCAACCATCTGAAGAATGATTCTTCTAATTTTTTCCAATTCATTTCCAAGGATTTTATAAAACTTCAAGAGAAGACAGTGTCTGCTCAAACCTTGAAGCAGATAAGTTATCAAGGCCAAGATACCTCCCGAGTCAACAACAACATCGAGTCACCAGCCTTATACGTTGGAGGAAGTGCACAGGACAATCCCGTGTACAGCGTTACTGTGATCTGTATGCATCTCTTCCTTCCTTTATCCGACCGAAGATTTATGTTCATTGCCAAGAAGTTAGACATAAAGCCAGTAAGATGTCCATCAGATAGCTAAGCGACGACCGGGAAGGACTCGCCACGAAAAGCTTTTGTTGGCGCGATTATTCAACGTGAAGACTATACAGGGTGGTCCAAAAAAAACGGACAAGCATACTTCCACCACCCTCAGTCCCAAACCACTGGTATGAATAAGTCGATAATCTTTCTAGAAGAAAAATAAGACCAAGATATCTCGATTCGGTCACTAGAAAGATTTTCCATCCAATACCATCAGTAGTTTTGGGCTCTGCGCAGTGGAAGTATGCTTGTCCATTTTTTTTGGACCACCCTGTATAGGGCTATTACCGTATGGAGAAAGCGAAGAATGTACAATCTCGATGACAGAAACCACTCTGGTACTCGATATTGGTTCTAGGTATTAAATGGAGGGACGGGGCACTCTCAGTGTCTCTGGTTCGCTCATGGTGAAGTGGTTGCCATGCGGACTCAGGGTTTCTACTCTATTAGAGGCCAGGATTATCCCAACAGAAAGATTCTCTAGGCTTGACTCAAACCAACATATCATGTGATGCATTCTTGACCTGATCTGGCAAGAGAAAGTTTAGGATACCTTTGCAGATGCTGATGGACAGTCCAACCGACCACACAAACCCAAACCAACTCCGATAATGATGGAATGTGGAGAAAATACAAGATATACATGTATCGAAAAGAATCAAACTTCATGATTTTTTGCGATCACGGACCTTTCTCTCAGCTAAAATTCCGTGGTTGTAGATCCTTTCAGACAACCGGCTACCTAGAACTGGAAATCTGGGGCCGTATGCATAAAACATCTTAAGTGTAAGATTTCCCTTATCTTTTGTTTGGAACAATAGTTTAAGGGAAATTTTACACTTAAGATGTTTTATGCATACGGGCCCTGGGACCTTATTCACAAAGCATCCGTAATTTCAAGGGCACATAGATCTTTTGTCAGGCTGATAGTGAACAATAGCTTCCAAATGGGCAATAGTTACGCATTCCGTTTAGTTACGAGAGTTTCGTGAATCACAAAGCCCCCGTAAAGGCCTCCACAAAAGCCATGGGGCCGTATTCTAGAAGCTCCCTTAACTCTAAGGTTGCCTTCAGCTACTGTTTGCAGGCCAGAATACAAAAGCTTAAAGTGGACCTTAGAGTTATAGAATACGGGCCTTTTTTATTTCCGCCCCACCGCCGTCATACAATGGGGGCATCCAAAAACCATACCGCAATATGGACAAGTTGTGGTACGGAAATCCTTTGACGGGCTGAGAGTGAACAATAGGTTGCCCGCAAATGGACAACAGTTTTCGCATTCTATAAAATTACGGAAGCTCCGTGAATAAGTTGCAGACCCTTCCCTCAGAGAATCACAGGATAACGCGACAATGAACTTCTACAATTACATACTAGCAATCTTTCATCCTCGCTGGAAGACAAGAGAATTACTCCCGATCCTTTTGAACAATGCCCCCAGTGCCAATATGGTGATGGTGAATATTTGATAAAGTGACCTTGTGCTAATGCTTTCATCGTATCGAAACGGCTACACAGCGGTTTAATCCAAGTATGGCTAAGTGGTGCGCAAACGTAATTATTCAAGTGATCACCAGCGATTCCTTCGGGATTCTTGTGCAGAAGAAGGTCTTCTTTCTCCCGACCATCAGTGACTGCTCTGGGTATACACTGTACGCAAACAACCTTGGATTTACCGTAGGCTTCTTTGATGTGGTTTTCTTTGATGTGTTTCCCCCATGCTGCGGATTAGCATCTAAAGATAAAGTTACAAGTCAATGTCTACATTTAGGTTATTTCCCTACGAGGCGAATGTACGATCCATTTTCAAACATTCTGAGTGTCAAGTATTTTTTCATATTTGGTGCGATATGAACTCTCTTAGTGTTACTTGCGCGAGGAAAGAAGACAGTAAATGGAATAAGAAGGAAAAGTAAAAAGATGCTCGTTATAGGCCATTCCAAAAACGATGGTGGCCTGCTAGTTCTCCCACATGACGTCGTGGCCATTCATTGTCTATCATGCTTGATATATCACTACGAAACGCATTCTCTCACACAATTGTTTTACCTAAACGTTTGGGCCCACGGCCCACTTGACCAGCGAGCGTGCCAGCAGCTATTGAATGGTATTAAGCTTCTGACGTCACATGGCGAGTCTAGACCGCCATCTTTGTTGGAAAGGTCTTTAAGAAAAAATGGTGTTTTTTTCCGACAATTATTTTTTATGCAAATATCACACCATATCAAACTTCACAGATAAGGATTTCCTGAAGGGAATTAGTCGCGGGAGTCAACAATGACACTAAGAATAATTTCGTGGCGCACGAAATTCACAATTTCAAAATTACAAATTTCGTATTTTAGGGGATTACATCCCTGGGTAAGCCTATAGATTTGCATTGCAGTTGACCGTGTTCTAAATGCTATTCGAAGGCAGCAAAGCCACAGCAGCTGTGCAATATGCTCTCAGTAGGCAATAAATTCCCAATGTGGAGTAAAGAAATAGATTAAAGATGGCGGCGTTTGAATCTCTATTCAGACACCTTGACTGGCACGACCAGTTCGCTTTAATTTGTTGATCCTTGGCAATTAGATATAATTTTCGGCACTTTTACAGTATGGGTACCAAAACAGTTTGACTACAGAATACTCCCTTCTTTTTCTTACATATGTATCGTATCACAGTCTTGAGCTGGTCACTAGCCTCGTTCATGGCGATCTTGCGAAGATAATCCCATTGTGAAGGTTCGGTAATTGGATCGCCTTCATGGATCGCGTCAATCTGGAATATCGTCTAACGATTTAGTCAGGCAAGATAAGGCATTGGCCAAGCATACGGCCAAGGGGTCCACGGCCATTCTCAATGGCATGAGGATATAAATGGCGACTCGAAGGTCTCAGATTAGGCAGCGATATGTGAAATCGACTTCCATATCACAAAATCAAGTCAGCTCTTCTGATGAGTAATTCTTATTGTATGTTATTAGGTTTGTTTACGATCGAGACAATTTTAAAGCCATCTGTATTGAATTTTACGGTATTTTCAAAGTGTTAAAGGGAGATTGCTTTCATTGTCTACAATTTTGAATTTTTGAAATATCGTTAATACATTCAAATTCATTGATATCTACAACATGTCGTTTTTTAAGCAGCAAACTCATCATTTTAAGTATTTTTATTGCATCCCAAGGGGGCCATTGCATGTAGCACATGTGATGTCATGTGTGCTCGGTGCAAATTTATGAAGGTACAACGAACAGACCCAGGCAGTCACAGTGTATTAGCTCATTCACTACAACAAAGGTCGTCGGTCTATTGACACTAGTGACATCACAACTCATGGCAATAGTCTCCATGGATTGATAAAAATTCAAAAGTTTACAATGAGTGGAGTCTCCCTTTAAGACAACGCAGTTTCTATCCCTTGTGGAGGCACTCGCCATTCAACTCAGCTCGACAATTTCCTTGTTTACTTTTGAACGTGTTGTCAATTTTATCGTCGGATGGCATTGTTTCAACACTACCATTTCGCTTCAGGACATGGTTCCTTCTTTCACCTTCCACTAGCTTTTGGGCCTTTCACTTCATAACAGTAATGTATCATATTCATCACTCACTACATTGTGTTTCATTGTTCCGCCTAATCGTCATCATGTAGCGAGTGGGTAGCCATAATGCACTTTTTGCGCGGCACCCACTCTGTAAACTTGTTAATAAATAAATAAATAAACGCAGTTAGAGGTCCGTCTCATAGCCTCGTAAAGGTCCCCAAAATGCTTGCCTGACACGTACTTCAGAGAATCAAGACCTGGTTTTCAGCACACAGTACGTTTTACACTACATTTACACTAACGTCTGCGAACGTTAGCACTATACTGAATTGAACACAATGTGGATTTAAATCAGCCTCAAGCAATCCTAGTAGGTTAATTTTTTTACCATTACCTTATCCATGGACTTAGATACTCTTCGTATAGAAAGGGTGACGTGCTCACCTACCCGTACATTTTTGCCCGTCACTTTCCAATATCCACCACGTATTTACCGAGTTTTATCGCGCTGTGTTGCTATTCTGAACTGAGTAAATGATGAAAAGGGTGAGGCTGATTAATTGCTCTTCGTCAGAGCGAAAGCAACGCAAGAACAAATTTCTCGCTTTCATAGCAATCATCCGAGTCACCCGCCCAGCAATTGTTGAGTTCATATCGGATGACCAACAGCACTAAACGTAGTGTAGTCTTTCATGCGACATTAGGCGCGGCAACTCGTTTTTTTAAAGCCTGCGATAGCAAGCACATCGTACAACAGATTCGCCAGCAACCACAACGCAATTCATAGTGTTGGGTTGCTAACTACCTGTTTTCTTTCGCGAATTCGCGAAAAACATGCAATTTCTCCTTATCAAAGATAATTTCCCCTAATAAGATGAAAGGCGATCACACGAACTATAAAAGGTACAATTTTTGAAAACGTACACTGTCATTGGTTGGCGGGGAATTAATGCCCAAGGTAATGTTCTTTTCTTTGTTATTTACATTAAAAAGACATTTCCATGTCATCTTTGTCCATAAATGTTTGAATGAAAGTCTCTTTATAGAACGGAGAATCTGTCCAGGTAAACAAGTCGTCTTCATTTTTTCAACTACGAATGTTTTTCCCTTAATTTTTCAAAGTGGGTTGATGTCTTGGTTATGCCACATTGCCACAAAAGGATAAGCCATACACGGACGATAGTAGAATACTTGGCTGTTTTTTCTGGTTTTGTCTCTGAACAGAATATGAATTTTACCAGGTGTTGAAATACATGAATCTACAGCATTTGTGTCATTCCGGTTGGTCAGCAGTACACATTCATAAACTCATTATGAGTAAACATCAGGAAGATGAAAAGGCAAGCATTGTTTACGATGACGTACATGTACATGTAAGTTCTGTGCTTATCACATTATACAGTAACTATAGCAAGTACATGTACCCTTGGCAATCGGCGATTGTGAGTTCGGGCCGAGATTGGAATGCATCGCCAGGCTTGAATTGGTGGACACAACGGGGTGCGTTAGGGAGAATTTAGAAAGCAATCGAACAGCACTGCCAAAAAAAGTAAAATTGCGACCACAACAACGTTCCTCTCGCAAGTTAAACCACCCGCGTGGTATCCTCATACCATGCCGAGTTTCGAGGCAAAACGACGTTTCTAAGTGTGACTTTATTGAACTCCCTTAACCATCTTCCAGCATTATAGATAAGTAAGCAATGCCATCATTCGAACTGGTGTCATGCAATAATCAAGTGAAAAAAGGCTGCACTCGTTGCGGTCGTCATATCTTTTACAGCTAACGACTTTCAGCCGTTATGCCTTAACAGTTATATCTACTTTCTTCGGATGGATTGCTGGTGTCGCTATGGGAATATTAGAATATGAAGGATTTGCAAATATTCTTGCAGTGTTCGCTAAACACGATATGATATATCATATCAGACAGTTGGATGCCTGAAGTTCTGGTGAACAGAGATGAAAAAATCTGCTTGGAAACACTCGATACAGCTACTAGGAGACAATACAATATACGACTGTTTCCGTGTTAATGGTTATTAGGGAGCACTTTTTTCTGGCGATCCTGCTTCCGAATGCTAACCTTTAAAAACGGTTTGGGTTTATAGTCTGATATCAACTACGGTAGAGGTTCTCATCCGACGTTACACTTTAACCCCAGCCTATCTTGAAACCTTTCAGTAGAACTCAGATGAGCTGCTCATTCAGCGCTACAATCGAGCACTTCCGACCGGTACCCATTTTACATGTATACACCTGGGTGGAGAGAGACCAGGAGGCAAAGAGACTTGCCCAAAGTCTCACGCCCAGTGGGATTCGAATCCGGGATCCTCTGACCGCTAGTCGGAGACCCGAACCACTACACCACCGTGCTCCTTACCACTGATTAGTGAGTGCCAATTGGCATGGCCTATCCTCATGGCCAGCCGGTCCCCAACTGATTAAACCTTCATGGTCTGCCACACGTAGAAACAGTAGAAAACGTTATCGTGTATAATAACTACTTTCGTATGCAGTCCACGTTGGTCCCCGTAGTACCCCGAGGAGATGATGCTGTTGCTGTACTCTTCTCTCGCTATTCCTCCCACATTCAACACGACGAGTCAATGGCTATGAAGTGTAGCCTACATGAAATATTATGCTAGAATGCGCTCTTCACGAAAAGGTCAGGTTTGGTTAGGGGAAATGATAACGTTAGCAGGTGGACCAGATATTGTGCTGTCATATCCATGGCAATAAGCAATGTTGATGATTCGGGTGGTGATTGCAGTCGTGAGGTCGTCTTGACGTCCTCTATCTGACTGTTACGTCTTCGACTCATCATTAACACCGTCCTTTATCACAAAACGGACAGTTTACCTTCCTGATGTCGAAGCTTAATACATGTAATGCTCGACTATTAATTGGGGCAATGTGTTTTCCATATTTCTTATGGGCCGTATTTTATAACGTTCCTTAACATCAAAGGTCCACCTTAAATCTATTGTTCTCGATGGTTTTACAACAGACTATTAAATGTCGACCTATACCGACGCTTGACACTAACGTTTTATCGAAGACGGGCTCTTCGAGTTCCCTGCTTTCAAAATCACTCACGACCCGCCCACATACATTCAACAGGGAAACGGATCTACACGTATATGGTGAAACCTGAAAGATTTCGGTCCTTTATTTTAAGGAATAGCGTCAGATTTTGAGTTCTTAGAAGACTGAAGTCAGACTAAAGGCAAACAGAAGTACCGATTGTATGTGTTACATGATTGTATGTGTTACCGTTTTTTTACTCTGGTGCCTGAAACTCCTTCGTGAGATGTTTCTGTTCTCTAGCTGATAGCGATATTTTGCTTTTTTTCAGCACACGCACAATGGCACTGAAGGAGAGCAGCGTCACAATATGAAATCGATCGTAGGGTTGAAGAAGTATCAACTTGCTCTCTCAACATATCGTGGTTTTAATACCACGGGTGATCTTGAAAGGCGAACATTGACACAAGGGGGACCCAACATCAATACAGAGACAGTCGCTGGATGAGAGCGTGTAGATTCTATGTCAGGAATGATGTAAACCTACTGATACGCTGCATTCGTGAAGTAAGCATGGTAGTTGCAACTCACGGGAAAAGGCTTTTGAGATGCTGCCGCTCTGGCCTTGATGATTGCGTCAAGGAGGAGGCACAGTAATGTTGTGAAATGATGTGCCTCACGTTGGAGGCAGAGTAGGCCTATGTCGTGAAATGATGTGCCTCATGTTGGAGGCAGAATATGTTGTGAAACGATGTGCCTCATGTTGGAGGCAGAGTATGTTGTGAAACGATGTGCCTCATGTTGGAGACAGAGTATGTTGTGAAACGATGTGCCTCATGTTGGAGGCAGATTATGTTGTGAAACCATGTGCCTCAGGTTGGAGGCGCAGTAATGTTGTGAAACGATGTGCCTCATTTTGGAGGCACAGCTGTACAACGTCATGCAATAGGCCCCTAAAATATTCAATCGCCGCAGACAAATTAAGATAGAATTTCACGTTTCAGACGGCACGATGACCCGAATCGTTCTGACAAGATTTCGATTCACGTACTCAATCCCCCTCCCCTTGACTGTACGATATTACTTTCTTCTTGTCTTCAGAAAGAACTGCTACATAACCGAAAGTTTTTGGATAACATTCAGAGGTTATGGGGTACGATATCGTTAGCATTCAGAGGAGTAGATTGATTACGACTTTACGGCACCACCTGTTTCAAATATCAAGTAAAAATTCTGCCTGGTCTTATTAATCTGTGAAAATGAAATAACCGACCTGGTTTCCTTCGTATTCGTTTGAAAACAGAAACTCAGCATGGGTTTCTCGAATTGCGACCAAGGGAAATTAACACAATTTCCGAATGGTTTACGACCGAAATAAAATCGCTCTTTCCGCTGACTCCCGAATTATTCGAGATAAACACAACATATTAATGAGGCGAGTGAAAGTTGCAGCGTCATTTGGGAATAGCAAGCGACGCTGGCGTAATGCTTTCTTCCACAGTGTCTGCAAATAATGAACAGCCAGGACATGAATAGAAAGTGGTATTAGAGGCTTCTTCTTAATGATAAATGACAAGACAACCTTAATGTATTTTCCATGCGGAAGGACTAAGACCTGAATGAAGAATGTTTTTAGGTTGACACGGACCGAAATGCATTCATTAATCGAGCACTGACGCCATCCCCTTCCGAGGGATTTGCTAAGCATTCTCAAGGACAGTCGTTAAGCTTCGGCATTTCCCATGCGAAAATCTAGTGTTCTTTAAATGAGAAGAGTATTTGCAAGAACTGGACTCAACGCTAGATTTGGTGTTTCTAAGAAAAAAACGTGTTGGTCCTAAAACATGGTCCGCGTGTAGTTCACAATAGTGAGGTTTCGCAAATCTGACGAAACACGAAGTACGAAATACGAAATTGGACTTCATTTCCATGACGTAATGTATTTCAGGAGATGGTTGGTAACACAAATATCGCCTGCTGCAAGAGCGTCTTTCAGCGTATGGCGTTACACCGACAGAGTTATGTTGTATATTAAACTTGGAAATTTATCTTTCGTTTCCAGTTCGTAGATACGAAGTGGAAATTTAAAAATTCAAGATGCGCCATAACTCTCTCGGTCTTACATGATATGCTAAAAGACGCACTGGCGGCAGGGACATTTGTGGTAGCAACCATCTTCAGAAAAACAATAGGTCCTGGAAATGAAGTTGAGAATTTCGTATTTCGTAGTGCGTGTTTCATCAGATTTGCGAAACCTCACTATTATTAGGGAGTTTAAGAATTCGAACGATAAACGTTAACTTTACGACAACGTTATTTTTTGTACCGAAAATGCAATTTTTAATCTGGTGAATTCGCAGTATGAAAAATAACGTTGTCGTAAAGTTAACGTTTATCGTTTGATTTCTTAAACTCCCTATTACCCCTACAGACACGTACTCTATGTTACACGTCATTAACTGAGTCAGCCCTGAAAGCATCACGAGGGCGAATTTCACATCCGTGTATGTCTGGAGAGAATCCTGAAAGTTTTAATTACAACACGACCGTGATGTCGATTGCTCTTTCACTGCGTACGTATGTACGACTGATACCAAGAGAGGTACGCTGAAGATTCCTCAAGCTTCGGTGATCACATCAGGTCCGTCCAATGCAAAAAGGCAGTAACTCCCATTTTGGCACAGAGACACCTTTTGGTCATTTTGGAATCAGCTCTTGAAGCTTCCACCTTCCTGATGTACCATTCAATTCCAATGCGCAGTATTTAAAGAATTAGGCCATTACCCAAAGGCAGTAACTTCACTACCCCACCCCCAAAACAATGCAAAAACGCAGTTATCTCCAAAAAGTAATAGGAAAATGCATTGGAAGTTACTGCCTTTTTGCACTGTATTTTGCTCTGGATTTCCTGACATTTTCTATATCAATGTTTCTCAAAACTATGAAAAATCAAGTTACTGCCTTTTTGCATTGGGCGGCTGCGAGTGCTCATCTACATCACATGCACACGTATACTGCTTTCCTACAGAAAAACCTCTATAAATTACCAAGATACCAATCAGTTGCATAATGATATATCACACAGTGAAACTGTGGTGTTTTCGATCAATTCGCCTATTAGAGTACGGGATTAAGATACAGATCTACGACCACGGTGGGATTCAAGTGACAATGATAAATACAAGTTAGTTGGTTTGATGTTAAACTAGTGCACAGACACGAAGTATACCATACGTTAAAATGGAGCCACTCCTGAATCAGCGCACTCAAACTACTTCGAGGCGTCTGCGCAGTTTTCCTTAGCAATTCACCGCCAAATAGAAAACAACCTCGTCAACAATGCGATTCAACCGAAGAATAACTACGTATTATGCCAGGACTTGATTAATAACGGGTGGGCCACTGTTCGTCTTGCGAGGTGCCACGAGTAGAGGCCATTTCCTAACACAAACAAGTGGCTTCCACAGAGAACCTCAGAAGCTAACGCTCATTTCTACTTGACGCTGAACACGTCATGTCAATTTCCTCTGGGCTGTTCACTTGGCTGCTTTTATTACCTCAATATACGTGAGATCATGTACTTGGATAAGTACAGAACGAGGTAGAAGTCTTGTTTTCGCCATTAATAAGCTAGGCGCACACTCGGCCCTTGGCACAGCGTCATTTGAAACGGCACAGCGACAAAATTTGCAGTGTGTGCCTGGCGGCAAGAGCCGCATTCGTGGCGGCGCGATGTTCCTTCCTAGATTTGGATACTTGGTGCAGCGCAACGCACTCCAAGCATGCCAAATGAGGATCACCCGCAGCAGCGCCGCAGCGATCTGGGGTGCCGCATAGAAACTCCGTTAGCGCTAGCGGAGCCCATCTACCGATAGAGCCCAGTTTATGCTCGTGAAGCACCGTCATGTGTGGCATCTACCCACGTTTTTGACTTAATAGTAAACTTCATGACAACCCATTTCGATGAAAAAACGAATTCGAATTTCCTACCCTGGTAATGTGTCACATCCCTTCCAATGCCGCCGCACTGTCATCCGAACATCATCGCGTACCGGAAGTTATCAATTCGGAAGCGGAAGTCGGAAGCAGGATGTTAGCTGGTGCATCTCCAGCTCACGTATGGTGACCTGAATTACCATTCTCTCTTCATTTTGCGCACACCGGATCATCAATATCTGGTACGCAATTAACGCCTTCTGCAGGCAGAGCCAGAGATGTTTTATAGAATACCCAATTGGTTTCTTGGTTTCCTTGGCCGTGTTGCATAAATAACGGATATATCATACCGCAACACAGCATCGCCTATACTGGACGCCAACCAACCGATTACTTGTCAAATGAATAAGCCTGGCAGAGATACATGTAGACCTACCAATCTTCTCACTGTCTTGGTTCCAGCCTTCCATTCCAAGTCTGTCCACCCACAAGTACGGCTTAATTGCTAGGGGCAAGGAAGGGGGTGTACAGGTACGTACACTGGTGTTGTGCCGATGCAATGAACCAATGGTCAACAAAAATGTATCTTCCATACGGATTTACATTGTACGAGTTGACTAAGTGACTTCACCCCCTCATTTGGACTTGGGTGTTGATAAAGGAAGGTTCCTAGCGTGTCGAAGCCCAACGGGCTTTACACTCACCGAGAATGCCAAATAGCAGTCGTTTGAAATTGTCCAGAACACCTACATATAACCTGATTCACCATGGGAACGTGATCACTTGCTAAAGAGTGACGCCTACAGCCTACGTGGGTTTGGTATTTCTAAGGCAATGGCCACAGGGATCACCGACAATTTTTATGTGGTAAAACGAATGATTCAGAGAGTAAAGGACACGCCAAGAGGCTCTGCTTCAATGAGCGATGAGGCTGCTGAATTGGCTCGCAAAGTGGGGGCATTTCCTGTATAAATCGATAAGGGATGAGGAAGCATCGGAGATTTCGGCATAAGTCCCATCTCCAGCAACCAATTCTGTTTTCCACAGAACGTAGGACAAAGTGGAGGGTCGATGTAATCGTGGACGAACCTAGAATCCCAATTTCTCCTTACTAAACTGAAAATGATTCATAAAAGGTAAAGTTACAGTATCTTGTATAAATGGCTAACGAGAGCAGTATCATGGAAGCAGAGTAAACTTCGGAGATTTCGGCAGGAGTCCCACCTCCAGTGACCAATTCTTTTTCCACAGAACGTACGACAAAGTGGAGGGTCCGCCCTTGTTGTGATCGTGAAAGAAAATCCCAACTTCTCAGAGTAAATGATTCATGAAGGGTACAGTTGCTGTTATCTTGTAATGGCTAACGAGAGTATCAATGAAGCAGAGTAAACTTCGGAGATTTCGGCAGGAGTCCACCTCCAGTGACCAATTCTTTTTCCACCGAACGTACTACAAAGTGGAGGGTCCGCCCTTGTTGTGATCGTGAAAGAACCTGGAATCCCAACTTCTCAGAGTAAATGATTCATGAAGGGTACAGTTGCTGTTATCTTGTAATGGCTAACGAGAGCAGTATCATGGAAGCAGAGTACTTCGGAGATTTCGGCAGGAGCCCCACCTCCAATGACCAATTCTGTTTTCCACCGAACCTACGACAAAGTGGAGGGTCGGTCCATTATCGACGAAGTGATCGTGAAAGAACCTGTAACTCCCAATTTCCCCTTAATACTGTAAATGATTCATAAAAGGATACAGTTACTAATGGCTAACGAGAGCAGGGCCCAGTTTCACAAAGAATCTTAAGTCTAAAGTTTGACTTAAGTCATCATCTGACCAGGTTTCAGCAAATCAGATGACTTCATTTCAGACTTAAGTTTTTTCTCAGACTTAAGATTCTTTGTGAAATCCAGCCCTGTATCATGGCTGGCGGTGACTGAAAACTCCCTGCGTACTCGCATCGCCTCCAAATGAGCCTGCAGTAAATATTGATAAAGATCTGCCCGCACTTTCCCATTGTATAGATGAGGCAGACAGGCCATTCTTATTCCATCGCTTCTTTGCTTTCGTTCGCCGATCACGGATCAATAGCGGCGATAAGTGATGGCTTTGATTAGAAATCTGGCCGTTTACGGAGGCGTGAGATTTCTAGTAGTGGTAACACCAGGGAAGCTTATTTCACACTTTGTTTATTTCGCGTACAAGTGATATTGATTGTTGCGCAATGGTGCATATTATAATATGACGTTGCATCTTTTCAGTTGCCACACATCGGTAGGCTTCCTGACAGCCACGCCATGGCTACGATTTAGAAGGGCAATCACGCCTGGAATAGCCTCGTAGGTCACGACCGGCGTCGGAATATTTTTTCCCGATTTTGACAGATTACCCGAAAGATCAGCCAACACCCGTTAAAGCTAATTGGATGCAATTGTCTTTAAAAAAACTGGGATGGTAGTGTTGACAACAGGCCTACAGAGTGGGAGGCCCTAATCTCTCTAAAATTGCTGCCTCCCGAGCGGCGCAATGAAAACCTGCCAACTCATCTTTTTTTCAAAATACACTTTTCCTAACGTTGTCACCGAAAAAGTTAGGTGGCACAACAAATGATTTCAATTTACATGATGACAACTGACTTTCAAAACTTATTTCACGAACGACCCATGTCTGTTACACAGACTTTATTTTTCATTCAAGAATATCTCAAACTCCACAAGTATCTTTTGACGGAGTTTCCTAATTGGGATCGCCATGCTGAATATTGAATGGTCTAACACATATTTCAGAATGTTCCTCAACGTATATGAATTCCTCAAGGCTATTGTTCTCCTGTTGAGAACAATAGCCTTGAGGAACTTCTTTACGTTGAGGAGCATTCTAAAATACGGGCCAGTGTCTATGCATTATAAGTGAATGACAGTGAGTACACGGATGAACAAGATATTCTTCAAGTCATAGCCAAACGTTACCAATTTCTCATGCGCCTTTAAGACCAACTCCGCTCTCCAGACGTTGGCCAACCTCCAGAAACTAATTGAATCAAAGAAATGGAGAAGAGGGTAAGCATCAACGTGCCTCAGGCCTTCGGTGTAATAATCCTAGTGAGTTGAAAGGATCCGATGGGTGATGACGCGACCTTTTCCCTAAAANACAAAATAACCGATTCTAACTTGAACAACGAGGGTTGGACAAACTTTTGTCACTGAATAAACACCATTTTCCAAGGTCTGTTGGACATGAAAAAGCTGATGAAAACGGGCCATCAGATAAGCATGGGCCACCAATCTCATGGCTACATCTCAATGATTTCAAATTTCATCTTGATTTTTCATTACATTTTTAATAAAGTTGACACAGCGGAAGGATTTAAATTTCAGACTGAGCATATACCTCCGGTATAATTAAGATTTTACCATCATGTATTAATGTATTCTCTTCTATAAGCTTCCATTTTTGTCTTTTACGAACTTTAAAATCCTCGTCTTCCTCACCTTAATACCACTCGACATTCACGAAAGCCAACCGAAGGATGGCTCGGGGTGGGTCCCGGTGTAGCAGTAAAAAGTGTCCCCCTGTAAAAAGTGTCCACTTCTATTGTTCGAATGACGGAATAAGCGGCATGGGTAAAGAAACCATTGTCAGAGATTAGAATGTAACAATAGGATCTTTTGTTCCCCGGACAGTTTTTCCTAGGACGTTCTTTCCCTTCACACCGGCTTTCAGTACGCCTTTTCCGTTCCTAACAAGACATTAGAAAAAAAACAGCAGACCTACCTGAAAAAAAGGTGTGTCAATTTCTTGTAGTTATCCCGGCCGCTCCTCTTCTTGATCACAGCGATCTTCTTTCACAATTTCCGACGTATTCCCAACTTTCACAATTGCTGAAACGTCTACGGAACCGTGCCAGCTATTATTCCGCGGCCGCAGCTATTAAATGACAATTTATATTCCCAGTTCATCTTCGGCAAACACTCGATGAGCCAGTGTTGGGGTAGAGACTTCAGAGGAAATGCTCATGGGCCGGAAGACGTATGGCCACGAAACTTGCTATCCACCCCTGATGGCCGACTTGGGACCTGAAAAATTTACGGAGAGATGAATCGCAACAACTAGGCAACGACAATTTGCAATGAAACTGTGAAGACCCCGTTTCGAAGAACCGCCAAGGTGACGCTGCAGCATCGCCAACAAAGTAACGATTCTTCCGATACGTTGCTATGGGGTGACGGTTAGCAACGGGTGGCAAGACTCTGCGCCCGTCCCGAATCTTCACCATCAGCCATTAATTCTTAATTTGAATGCATTGCTGTGAAATTCATCACATTGCTTTGCATTTCCTTATGGTAAGCGTTGTTTTATGGTATGGAAGTGGAAACGGCCGCTACACTGGTATCGTGCATGTGGGATGGTTGAAGAGCGGCTTGTTCTAATTGCAGGAACGTAAAGTGATGGAACGGAATCCACAAAGAAAGAGAGAACCAATCAGCGTCCCGGTGAGTGGGCTATGCCGTTACGTCATGGGCCCTATGCCTTGGAAATTCCTTTCTCAGGGAGCATTCGTCAATGAACTGAGTTCATCGCTCCATGATCTGCAGTGCTCTGCACAATGTAATTGTACAGCATCTAAAACACATCATTCCACATTGTGTACATTGCTTAATCTGGTTCAACAGTGCAGTGCCAAAATTAAATGATGATGAAACTGAAATACTGGACAAAGATGGGGAAACCAGGGAAAGCAATCGTACATGTACTACATTCAATGTAGGCCTAATATACGAGAAATCGAACTGAAATTCGGAAAATCGAACTGAAATACGGCAAAATCGAACTGAAATGCGGCAAAATTGATCTGGAACAGGGGAAAAGCACTGAAATACGGAATACATGTACTCAAAAAGCATTAAAAACGCTACCAAAGAGACAGAACCATTTCAAATAGGCCTAGCTCGTGAATAGGGTTGTTTCAATTTGGCCACCCCACCTTAATCTACATGACAGAGAATACATGGACGATGTACCTGATAGGCCTACTCACCATCACCATTGATTTCTCGTAAGTCCATGAACCACGGCTCGCAAAATGTCGCTTCTGACTGGTCAGTGGATGCATCTTCGAAATAAGAGACAGGCAAATATCGCGTTCAAGCTGCTATGCGGGAAATTTCGTCAGTACCGGTATCTAAATTGGCAACATCTGATGGTAGACGCAATAACATCGAGCAAAAGAGAAGTCATTTTACATTGTTTACTTTAATAAAGTCTTTTGAGTCTTTTCTAGAGTTTCAGATTGTAAAGTTCCACTTGAAAAAGACCCCGGTTGGGGTCGAAAATTCGTGAATTCTGGAGATTGACTTCTTGCTTATTATCATTTTGTGTGTCAATTTTGTGCTTTTCTGTATCTTGGGTTTACTTTAATAAACAGACAGATTAAGACGGCAAGGAAGTTTGACTTTTGAAATTACCCATTTTTTTAAATTGCTGTATTTTTCGTCTGTTGTTACAGCCTAGAGTATGTGCGAACTTTTAAAGCATAGGTCAAACCATTACCAAAAGAGCCAATTACGTAATTTCAGACTTAACCTCTGTGACCTTGAAAAGTAGGTCAAATTAAAAACTCGAGTACTATCTTATGTACATCCTTATTAGAAGATACCCATGAAAAAAATTGACAAAAATCCGTCTCTTGGTTAGGGAGAAATCGCACTTTCACTATTTTGGTTTCGGCCCCCTAGTGGCAAAGTCGAGAATCAGATTTCACACTTTTGTGTGTAAGTTGCTATAACCTAGATAGAGGTACATGTGTACAAAAATTCAACATGATAGTGCAAACCATTGTCAAATTATAGCCCTTTGACATTTTTCACAAAACGCCCCCAGAAGACCACACAATGATCCCCAACCACATAGGCCTATGCCTAAGCCCTCCTGGGCCTTGCGGCCAAGCGGGCTAAAAACTCAAATTTTAAGATCAAACACTCAGAGGTGTAGCTAGGTTTTACAACCCGCGGCTTTCGGCCAATGATCACACGACACAGTGCACTTCAGAAAATACATAGGCCTATTCTTGGCCATACCAAGCCAAAGTAGTACTAGGCCTAGTCACTATCAAAAGAGACTATACTTACACAACCTACACTTCAGACTTTAGGCTAGCTTCTATGCGTTGGACCTTGGAGGAATTGGACCTACAGTACGATGGTCATGATCATGCTTGCCAGCTAGGCCTGCCCGAGTTCTGCCCCCCCCCCCCCATGTNGCGCGCTCTCAAGGGCGAGACCGTACTGTTAGCGGCGAAAGTATTTAGCCGCCTCGTTTTCATCTCGTTTGATTTTCATTTTGTGTTTTTGCAACCGCGGTTCATATTCACCGACTGAGCAGGTTTACACTCGGTCTCATACAAAGTACCACAAGATACGTTCGAATATTCCTGTTCCAAAAGTTTGTTTAATACGTGGCAAATATTTCATTTGTGACTTTGTTCAAAGCGAGTTATTTGACAAATGTTGACATGAGAGAAATTAGATTCCAATGTGAAGTACCACGAGGATGGACTGATGATTTCATCGAACCAAATCTCACTCGAAACCCGCAGCAGGGACTGCCGTTGGATGATTATGGTAGCTATGGTGACCTGAGAGATGCGATGTAGGCCTTACCGAACTCAGTCATGTCAGTTCGGAGCATCAATATCGTGGTTTTTGGAACATGAGAAGATTATAAAAGGCGTTTACCAATACAAAACTTGTTAGCATTTGAGCAGAAAAGCCACCAATCCGATATGCTAAAATTGGATGGGTCTTAGTTCGGCCGCCACAGGCATGACTACACTCAATAATTCAGTGGTATCGGCCTACGCTCGAAGCTGTCACCCTCAACCACTGAAACACTTGGTGCCAAAGTCCGTTTCTGAACACTAGATTCACTACCAGTTGTTGACGAACACGCTCGATCAACCAGCCAATGAGCGATCAGCCAATAAGAAAATGTTTCATGCTTTCCCTAGTTGCGTGAAATACTGGTCGCTGATTGGTTGATGACAGTTTGCGCCATCTAGTGTTCAGAAACACGATTAGGCCCCATATGTGCCAGTGGTTGAGAGCGTATAACTAGTATTAAGCTCGAGGCCACTGGGGACGAGTACCCCCCCGTAAGGCATGACAGGCCGATTTATTCAGAGATGTAGGAGGAAAAGGCACCCGCGGCAGAGACGTCGCAACCCACGGCACCAAGGGGTAAATGCCACACCATAGTTGGAAAATATTGATGGTAGGCCAGTCACGCCAGTATGGGAAATACCTATCGTCGGAAAACGATTGCCTGGATCATTTTGTTGGTCGAAGTGCACTGGCCAATTTCCCCCAGAAGCTCGTTGTGACTTACTGGGTGTGCTACATCCTGGCCGACATCAATTCGATTTCCATATCGATCCAATATAGTTTGCCCGAATACGTCTGCCAGGTCCCGATTCTTGATCACCAGACACACTGATGGGGTCTGTCATTCGTATGGGATTAAATCATAGGAGAACATCTACCTAGACATGTACGTGTATATGACTGATGATGTACATGAACACTGCGCCACTGGGGCGGAAAATACATTCCCCAGCAGCTCACTGCCATTGACCGGAGTCTGTCTCATGCACACATCAACAAAATTCACCCCACAGCACTTTCTCCGTACTGTCATGTAACGGCCGCCTGTCTGGTAAGTCTTATGAGGAAACTAAAAAGCCCGAGGCCAGGCGGATACTTACCATGTATGAAGGCGTGGCACAAGAAATGCGGATGACAGGTACGATGTCAGCGGCCGCTTTACTAGCATGCACTTTCACATCTTACAGCGCTACTCTGACAGCTTGCGACTGTCGTCAGACGGAAGTACAAGCTCCTGCCATCAACAGCTATTGGCAGCAGAAAAAGAACAACGCGGGTTTATTGTCAATGACTGCAAATCAAAACGACCGCAAGCGAAATGAATTGATGGGCTCTGGACTTGGTCCTGCCAGCTGGAACTTTTTCCCTCCTATAGCGTTCCTTTGATGGTGGGATTATCCTTATGTAGGATAATACCGGTATATTATTGCCGTTATGCAGATGAACAAGTGCATTCCCCTGCATTATTAGGGAGTTTTTCGCAAATCTGACGAAAAACGAAGTACGAAATACGAAATTGGACGTCATATCCATGACGTAATGTATTTCAGGAAATGGTTGGTACCACAAATGTCCCTCCTCCCAGTGCGTCTTTTAGCATGCCATGTAAAGATCGAAAGAGTTATGGCGCATCTTGAATTTTTAAATTTCCAATTCGTATCAACGAAGTGGAAACGAAAGATAAACTTCAAAGTTTAATATACACCGTACCTCTGTCGTTCTAACGTCATACGCTAAAAGACGCTCTTGCAGCAGGCGATATTTGTGGTACCAACCATTTCCTGAAATACACTACGTCATGGATATGACGTCCAATTTCGTATTTCGTACTTCGTTTTTC
>NMRB01001238.1:142743-156249 GCA_002633025.1 Notospermus geniculatus
CTAGCCTCTACATACAAGGAAGTGAGACGGCCAAGTGGAAATTTGCCGGGATTTGTCCCTAGACCGAACACTGCCCTGATTAAAAATACTAGGACAGACGCAAGCAAATGCATAAAACCATCATGGCGCCCGCTGGTCTATATTTAGTTCGGGAGAATGCATTGCATGTAGAATGCTGTAGAATGACGTCACGAGCCGGAATTCCGGCTCAGATCATTTGGTTTCACCGGTCTTCGAATGCAAGCTGCCCAGAAGACCGGGTACCAGTCTAATTTGTCCCTATGGGGTTTGGTCTATCGATTCTACCACACACAAAATCTGATAACACAGGTTCTGTTTATAGATAAATAGACTTCTTTATTAATGCTTCATCATTAACATATCCATCCATTCATCACACAAATAAATATTTTGCATAAATAAGCTACAATTTACATCTCAATCCAATACCCTAGCACTACTAATACTTTCAATAACACAGCCGAAGTGAATGAAGATGTATTTGATTGAGCAACATGGCATTGGTAATCAGGTTCATTGGTAAGATGATTGGAAGCCATGAAGTGTACAAATCACAGTGAACCAGAACCACAAATTACTAGTAAATAAAATAGCCACGCTGTCAGGAGCCCCCTTAGCCTCCATTGAAGACGTGTGATGTGCCCCAACATTCACAAAACGGTGATGACTTCCGGTAATGAATTCAAAATGGTGGCTGTGGCGGCCATACTGGATGCCAGAGCGGAACCAATTATCGATAGGCTTGTGAAGTTACCCAGCCCCAACAGGCAGACCAAAAATGATGACGACTGGATATGGTGTTCTTGAGTTAATGTGCGGAATGCGAAGTGTGGGTAATGGATGACAGACGGATTCTGCCGAAACGGGGTACAAATGAAACACACAAGGTACATGAAGTCCAAAACGTCATCAGGAGAAGGAAAACAAATACGTTAATAAACTTCTCTTTGGACCTCTTTGCTACAAATTTCAACGAATCACAGCAAACAAGTACTTTCTCCACTCATGAGACGCAGAAGAGGACCGCAACAAAAGGTGATGGCACTGGCAGACTAGAAAAAAATACATGCACATCAGTGCAATCATCATTAGTGTCATCACAGGTCATGATTGTGCAATTTTTACCATGATTATGGGTTATCATGGTCCTTGTCAGACACGGATCGTTATTAACAAATCATCTGCTCAGTTTTTTTTCGGCAGTGTTTTGCTACCTCTGTCGCCGTCCTCTCATTACAGGTAAACAGAGCAAGATGACTCTGCATCCACCAGTTTTGATCAGCGACACTTGATGTTTGTGTTCCGTGTTCGTCTAGAGCACAAAAAGGAGAAATTACTCCTAATGACTACGGATCAAGTCTTAATGATTGACACTAAGTAAAGAATCATGCCTGCCTCCGTTTGAAGTGGATCTCAGGTCCTTCACCAACTGTAAACAACTCTTTAGAATTCTGTGAAGGGTTTCTCTCAGTGTATCAACTGCAATTTATCGACTCTGTAGTTTCTTCTCCCTGTGACTAGCTCTGTATGGTATCTTTGAAAAATATCATTTCAGGTGCAGAGAAGTTCGAACCATACTTTTGCAACGATGTTCCACCCAACTTTATTTACGACATCCATCACTCACATGTGGTGGTATCACAATCATGATCAAGATGAGCGAATGCGCGGAAATGAAAATCAACGCAAGTACATTTACCGGGTTCAAGCAGCCTTCGAAATGAATTGGAAAATATTTCAAGAAACATTCTTCAGATGGTTCACAGGAACAACCTTTCTTCAAATATTTTACAATCAATAGCATAATAGGACGCGAGAAAACTATGGGGAGCCACGGTGGTGTGGTTCAGGTCTCCGACTAGCGGTCAGAAGGTCCCGAGTTCCAACCCCACTGGGCGTGAGACTTTGGGCAGGTCTCTTTGCCTCACTGGCCTCTCTTCACCCAGGTGTATAAATGGGTACCGGTCGGAAAAGCTCAGATTGTAGCGCTGAATGAGCAGCTCATCTGAGTTCTACTGAAAGGTTTCAGGATAGACTGGGGTTAAAGTGTAAAGTCGGATGACACCTCTACCCTTGTTGATATCAGACTATAAACCCAAACTTTAACTTTTAAAACTCTGAACGTAGATATTGTCTGCTAGACTCTGGGGAGAGACGAGTTGACAGAGTCAATGCTGCCAAGGATGTAATCTCATAAACTCTTATGTCAGAAGATATGCAACAGTATATCCAAGTGTTAAAAAGAGAAGTTGAATTTAAAGGAGGTGGAATGTTTGGCACTGTGAAATGTTCAAAGCTTCTCCTTCGCTATTCCAGAAAGATAACTACATGTAATTCCACAACAGGTGATAGGGTACTTCCTATTCCTTGTAAGATTTAGTAAGAGAAGTCCAGATCTGTCCCAAAGGGTTAATTAGAAGGCAAGAGACAACTAAATGGTCGAGAAAAAATGGCGCCATCTCCACCTAATATGTCATACTTAGAAAGTCCCATTCACACCTGACACCACAGTGCTATGTCTCATATATTATTTAGCATCCGTCGTCAGCCACTGTTCTCAAGTAGCCATTATCCCACGACAAGCCCATTAAACCCAGTACTGTGCTCATACATGACACAAACGACTTTTATTACTCATGTCGTATATCTCTATTTCATTAATAAAAGATGAGCACATTTCTCATTTGCTAAGATTGCCAACCCTTTCCTCAACATATTCGTGAAATTTTTGGCACTTGGTCGGTAGAAGGGCCATCAACCAATGCCTTTTTACCAAGATTTCTCATTTTACCTGCCAATCCACATGGCTATATTGGTACATGTAGAGGGTGTTTGCCCCTGCACGCATCTTCTGAATGGCCCCACAATGTAGGCTACTTACCATGAGATCTCAGTTTCCCTACCGTTACCATACACTCTAGGCAGGGGCGTAGCTTGCTTTTATGGCCTAGGGTGGCAAAATTGATAGAACCTGGAGGGGGAAGTCGGAGGGGGGTCTGCGGGTCCTCCCCCAGAAAAAAATTGAAAATCTACATCCTCTCATATGCATTTTCCCGAAATCTGACACCACAATAACTTTGCTTGAAGAGGGAAAATGACCTTTTCGAGGAAAAATTTGCTTTGTCCCTTTTTGCTCTCCGGGTGGGGGGGGGGGGCACTTGCCCCCTGCTAGCTATGCCCCTACTAGGTTAATACTCGCACTTCCTTTTTGACTTACCTTCACAATACTGACAAAGTGTTCACCTTTTGCCTTCGCACAACCAAACTCTGCCCATTGAACCAAGCTGGGGCAAATGGCAAATGCCAGCCCAATACCACCCAGAATAGCTTCTACGCCAAGACGTCATCGAATATTTATTACATTAGCGTTAACAGGAAAGACGGCGAGGAAATAACCAAAAGTATGAATATGACTAGACTGTTCCTTTGAATGTCACAATGAAGTCTTCCGCTGGTGAAGCAAGTTTGGTGAACATAATGTAGTTCTTGCGACAAAAGCGCAACGGGATGACGGATGTTGGAGATACGGGCAGATTTGCGAATGAACTGAAGGACCAGTAACGTTTGTGTAGGAAAATATTGTGAATGCTATTATTTTCATTGCGTATTTTTTTAGGATAGGTATAGGCTTTTGACAGAAGCTGATGACTGATCGTCGAAATAGTGCCATGGTCTGCATTGATTTTGGAATCAACCAATGGACGCAAGTGAGGGACAGTATTTATGGAAATTCATACAGTAATGTCCATAACTGGTACCACGTTGAAATCCCAGAGGGTGTACATAAGATGTAAATTAGGCGTCCATACGTATGCATAGATATAAAATCATGTATATTTAAATCAAACTCATTAGAGCATGTGAATTGAAATCCTCTGTGGATCATCACAGAAGTAAATTTGAAAAATGTGTAACCAATTTATGTCAGCGATGTTGCCATCAGGCTTTGTGTTGCAAGTGAGTGTACGTGGGCTAAATTCTTTCAGCACGAATAACAAGCACAACCGATATTCAGCAGCAGTTTTTCTGGCAGGAAATTTACCTACATCATTACTTTTTAAGTCTCAAGTCTGTAAATCATCCCACCCAATTTCGATCTTGGTTTGAACAGTGACATTCATCCAGAATCGGCCCAGAATCGGCCCATTTACTCTGACACTAAAAGGAGTCGTTCTAGATGATTAACAGGATGGCACCATGCCAAAATATTTGCAAAGTAACCAGAACATGCTGAAAAGTATATCCCGCTGAAGAATGCAGTGCAGAAATTGTAAGGAATTTGACTTGAACATTGTTGGGGAGTGCCACGCTAGTACTAAATGCCCAAATTATGAGGTAGCACAGGCCGGTGAAGGCTGGCCATCACAGATTTAAAGATTGTAAAAAAAATCATCATACTGTCTCAACTTCACATGTAAGAATGAAATCAATCATATCTATTATCTTAAGACCATTAAGTTTTGCGGAGATACATGCCGGACCATGTCAGAATATGATGACTTGGACCCAGCATGCCAGTATCAATGCATAAACTTCTCCTCAAGCAACAACATGCATTAATGTGCACCTTTTTCAATAAATATCTAAGCGAAAAATGCAGTAGACTAGATTGAAGACTATTCTATAGCTCATCTTTCATGAACTCACGTTCATCTTCCGTCTCTTTTATCTTAAGATGACCAATTTAAGTTCTTTGTTGCATAGTGGAGAACGAACCGGATGAGGTTCGGGAGAGTCTTGGGTAGATGACTGGGAAATGTGGCACTCTCGGCTTTCCTGCAATTAGAGAGAGAAATCAAAGTGTTACAGAAAAGCATGAGAAAATCTGGGATAAGGATATGAATGTTGTTTGGTAGAATGAACCATGAGCTGCAACAAGAAGTGTCTCTTCAAATAACCTTGACTGCTTTGCAATATTCTCAGATATCAGCTGGTACACAAAATGTAGCTGTGCTGTGGATGCAAGAATTTTCAGTCACTGCAGAGTAAGCAAACACCAGGATACAAATATCATGTAAATTCAACACCTTCTCCACACAGTCTCAGAGAAGATTGCCAAGATTCATAACATACCTACTGACAGCCAAGAAAAACAGTCAGTAGTCTGGCCACGTACTCAAATTATTCATCAAGAACATTGAAAAATATGGTGAATTCCATTTGATTTGGCACATTACGATCTACCATGCGTGATATGAGAGTTAGAATCTTGCTCCGGGTCCCAAGAGGTTCCAGACGAATTTCTTGCATGATGAAATCAAATAAACCACACAGGATGAACGTGCCAAAAATGGTATCGTATTTCTAATGAAAAAATGTCGACAACCAGTGCAGCACTGGCAATTACAGGCCTGTCCCTTTAGATAATCTGACCCATGATTCAACATGAAGATTTGTACGTGTACGTTTAGCACACATTGACCAAACCAGTAGCCACTTCAGACCAAAGCAGGCAATGACCAGATGTACACCACAGCATAAAAACAAAAAATGTTTTTTTCTTATCCACGAAGTAATGACGCTGCAGCGTGGACAGAGGCAGCAACAAGTGTGATAGATTGGTCAAGTTTTTTTCACGAGGGAATGAGCATATTGCCACATTCAGGAGATGGTCTAATTATTGAGGAAAGAAAGCCGGAGGGATATTTGTAGTTGGCAGGGGAGTTCAAACAAATCGTCGGCATACTTATCTCAGACCTGCTACAGATAGGCAATCTATTTTTTGATACGCAACTTGACTTGACGTCCTTCTCATGACTGCACTACGAGGACTAGATGCACCTCAAGTTGGGGGGCACTGCTTGTACAAGTAATGAATAATAAACACAGGATATTGAATCAACATGCACGGCTTTGTGTCATGAATGAAAGTCCGTATATGTCCAGCTGAAGCAACATGCTGAGGAATGTTGAACTTGCATTACTGCTGCAGCAAGCCAGATAACATCCTCCAATATTTGATTTTTCACGTTACCCTCTGCGTTATGGACTAACCGCCTTGCGCTACCCTCGTCCCGACAGCGATCATTCAGGGCAAATTACTCGGCACACGAACAATTTTAAGGAACCAGGCCTATCGGGTCGTATTCTTAATGTTTTAGACTACAACTGAGCGAAAAATCAAGGCATGGCATGCATTATCAAAGACACACGAAGCCGAAATACTACCGAAGCGGGCAGCCCGCCGTCCACCATTTTGACGAGGGTTGCGTTCACTACCCTCGTCGGGTAGTGCACAGTGATTAGCGTTAACAGGAAAGACGGCGAGGAAATAACCGAAAGTATGAATATGACTAGACTGTTCCTTTGAATGTCACAATGAAGTCTTCCGCTGGTGAAGCAAGTTTGGTGAACGCAGTGTAGTTCTTGCGACAAAAGCGCAGTGGGATGACGGATGTTGGAGATATGGGCAGATTTGCGAATGAACTAATGACCAGCAACGTTTGTGTAGGAAAATATTGTGAATGCTATTATTTTCATTGCGTATTTTTTAAGGATAGGTATAGGCTTTTGAAAGAAGCTGATGATTGATCGTCGAAATAGCAGGCATGCTACCAACAGTTTGCAAACATTTAGGGCAAAATTTAGGAATTTTTCTTTCAAAATTAAGGGATTTTTAGGGAACATTAGTGGGAAAATTAGGGATTTTTAGGGCTTTTAAGTACAAATCTTACCTGGGATGTGCACGTTTTTGCTACTTACTTTGCTACGTAGCATAAGACATGTAAGATGAAATAATGAAATGGTTGTCTGCTGGCACTTGCTTGGAAATTGGCTTTGCGGGGGATGCTTCAGGATTATTGCCTACGGGGGAGAGGGCGCGCCAATGACGCGAGGCGAAATATCGGTGGGGGGTCGGGGGCCTCCCCCGGGAAAATTTTAGAAAATAAAAGTGCTTTTACGCCATTCCGCGGCATGAAAGTGCCTACGGTACTTCGGCTCTGTGCTGAAGAAGGCACTCTCTGCCAAAAAAGCACCCTATGCCGAAAAGGGCACTCTGGCCTGGAAGGGGGTGCCACACCCCCTGCTCCCCACCTGGATCCGCCTCTGCTCTGAAGTCTTCACAATCTGAACCATCAAGATCACCTGGCACCCCCAGAAGGTAAAGGAAGCTATCATCCATAGGCCGCTGTAAGACACTTCCAAACAATTCCAGGGTTGTGGCAGGTGAACTTGACCAGACAAAGAAAGGCCCTCGCTCCACTTCCAAGTAAACGACATTCAATCACAGCGACGTTTTAACCGGAAAAAGTGAAATTTAGGGATTTTTAGGGAAAATGCCTAGAATGTCTCAAATTTTAGGGCATTTTAGGGAGAAAAAAATTATTTAGGGATTTTTAGGAATTTTAGGGCCGGTAGCATGCCTGAAATAGTGCCACGGTCTGTATTGATTTTGGAATCAACCAATGGACGCAACTGAGGGACAGTATTTATGGAAATATATACAGTAATGTCCATAACTGACACCATACCATGTTGAAATCCCAGATGGCGTACAGAAGATGTAAATTAGGCGTCCATACGTATGCATAGATATAAAATCATGTATATTTAAATCAAACTCATTAGAGCATGTGAATTGAGAATCCTCTGTGGATTATCACAGAAGTAAATTTGAAAAATGTGTAACCAATTATGTCAGCGATGTTGCCATCAGGCTTCGTGTTGCAAGTGAGTGTACGTGGGCTAAATTCTTTTAGCACAAATAATAACAAGCACAACCGATATTCAGCAGCAGTTTTTCTGGCAGGAAATTTACCTACATCATTACTTTTTAAGTCTCAGTCTGTAAATCATCCCACCCAATTTCGATCTTGGTTTGAACAGTGACATTCATCCAGAATCGGCCCATTTACTCTGACACTAAAAGGAGTCATTCTAGATGATTAACAGGATGGCACCATGCTAAATTATTTGCAATAGTACCGGATAACCAGAAAATGCTGAAAAGTATATCCCGCTGAAGAATGCAGTGCAGAAATTAGGAATTTGACTTGAACATTGTTGGGGAGTGCCACGCTAGTACTAAATGCCCAAATTATGAGGTAGCACAGGCAGGTGAAGGCTGGCCATCACAGATTTAAAGATTGTAAAAAAAATCATCATACTGTCTCAACTTCACATGTAAGAATGAAATCAACCATATCTGTTATATTAAGATCAGTAAGTTTTCCGGAGATACATGCTGGACCATGTCAGAATATGATGACTTGGAGCCAGCATGCCAGTATCAATGCATAAACTTCTCCTCAAGCAACAACATGCATTAATGTGCACCTTTTTCAATAAATATCTAAGCAAAAAATGCAGTAGACTAGATTGAAGACTATTCTATAGCTCATCTTTCATGAACTCACGTTCATCTTCCGTCTCTTTTATCTTAAGATGACCATCTGCTGTTTCGTGATCTCGCATAACACTAACAAGTTTATGTTCCTCAATAAAACTACCGTCAGTCTCTAACAGGATTTGGCGTAACTTTTTTCCACCATTCAATTCAGCAGTTTTCAGTAAAAACTGTTTCTGCAAGATACGCAAGTACTTTTTTAGAGCATTCTGCCGGTTTTTGAAAACAGTATCATTGAGGCCGTTATTCTTGGCAGAAATGTTTGCTTCCGTTGATATAATGTTCATGATTTTCTTTTTCTTCTGGGAGAGGTACTTAACGCGACGGGTCAGAAGTAGCAACTTGGAAGCTATCACGTGAAGATTACTTTGGATACACGTTCGCCCACATATACTGAACGCGGTTTGGACTTTTAACTTCTTTGTTGCATAGTGGAGAACGAACCGGATGAGGTTCGGGAGAGTCTTGGGTAGATGACTGGGAAATGTGGCACTCTCGGCTTTCCTGCAATTAGAGAGAGAAATCAAAGTGTTACAGAAAAGCATGAGAAAATCTGGGATAAGGATATGAATGTTGTTTGGTAGAATGAACCACGAGCTGCAACAAGAATCGTCTCTTGAAATAACCTTGATTGCTTCACAATATTCTCTGATACCATCTGGTAGCTGTGCTGTGGATGCAAGAATTTTCAGTCACTGCAGAGTAAGCAAACACCAGGATACAAATATCATGTAAATTCAACACCTTCTCCACACAGTCTCAGAGAAGATTGCCAAGATTCATAACATACCTACTGACAGCCAAGAAAAACAGTCAGTAGTCTGGCCACGTACTCAAATTATTCATCAAGAACATTGAAAAATATGGTGAATTCCATTTGATTTGGCACATTACGATCTACCATGCGTGATATGAGAGTTAGAATCTTGCTCCGGGTCCCAAGAGGTTCCAGACGAATTTCTTGCATGATGAAATCAAATAAACCACACAGGATGAACGTGCCAAAAATGGTATCGTATTTCTAATGAAAAAATGTCGACAACCAGTGCAGCACTGGCAATTACAGGCCTGTCCCTTTAGATAATCTGACCCATGATTCAACATGAAGATTTGTACGTGTACGTTTAGCACACATTGACCAAACCAGTAGCCACTTCAGACCAAAGCAGGCAATGACCAGATGTACACCACAGCATAAAAACAAAAAAATGTTTTTTTCTTATCCACGAAGTAATGACGCTGCAGTGTGGACAGAGGCAGCAACAAGTGTGATAGATTGGACAAGTTTTTTTCACGAGGGAATGAGCATATTGCCACATTCAGGAGATGGTCTAATTATTGAGGAAAGAAAGCCGCAGGGATATTTGTGGTTGGCAGGGGAGTTCAAACAAATCGTCGGCATACTTATCTCAGACCTGCTACAGATAGGCAATCTATTTTTTGATACGCAACTTGACTTGACGTCCTTCTCATGACTGCACTACGAGGACTAGATGCACCTCAAGTTGGGGGGCACTGCTTGTACAAGTAATGAATAATAAACAGAGGATATTGAATCAACATGCACGGCTTTGTGTCATGAATGAAAGTCCGTATATGTCCAGCTGAAGCAACATGCTGAGGAATGTTGAACTTGCATTACTGCTGCAGCAAGCCAGATAACATCCTCCAATATTTGCAGCGGCCATGTGGGAAAAAAGGCAACAACTCAGAATAATGACATTTGCATCACACAGATAGCGCATTAATTTTTTTCTTCTCTTTTGCAGGTTGATGGCACTCTCTGGAATAGGAAGTCGTAGTGGAACTTCACTCTAGCAGACACTTACCGAGTAGGAAAACACTTCTCTGAGCAGAATTCATGAGAGCGAGACATCCTAGTAGATCAAGAAGATTAGGAACTCAATGCCTGGTAGTTAGGATGTGGCAGCAGCATTCTCAAGTTGTCAAGTAGTCGTGCGACATGAGAGTTTGCAACTAGCTTCCTATTATCACCCGTACCCGGACAGTTCTCAGATTCAAAAGCATTACATTAGCCCCAGATGCCCAATCGTGGGCAAAACTGGTGACATATCGATCAACTTCACATTCTAGATAAGAAAATTCCTTGTTACGACTTTAGCATGACCCATTACAATTGGTGTAACCTTTGAAAGATTGCCTATCTGTCATCAGCGAATTCGCACATTTCTACCCAACAAGACAAGTCAGAACCAGGCTAATTAAGCCGAAGACTGTGTATAGTGATCAGGCATAGATGGCTTTGACTTGACCCCTGGGAAATCATGGTAAAGCATGGTAGAGATAGATTAATGGAATCTCATGCTAGCATCTATCACCAGGCCAAAGAGACAACACCGCAGATTCTTGATAACATACGAAGTGCTACAATCGAGAAGGCAGCTTTAATTTAAGGATGCAACATATCCCTTGGAGAATGAAAAACAGATTTTCAAGAAGAATTTCATGAATTTTCCATTCCCTTCGGTTCAATCTTTTGTCAGTGGTATGAATGGCGCAATGTGAATGCAAATTTTATTCAGTTGTTGAACAAAGAGGTTGAGATTAGAAAGCGTCCCATGTTAGGCATGTTGCATCCCATAACCGCAGCAGAATTTGATTTGAACTGATCTACACAACAAATTGAAGATTAGCTTTAAAATTCTGAATGCCATGCGGTTGGTCAGCAATCAACGCTTTTAGTTAGTTAGTCTCCTTTCAATTTTTTACTTTAAATGTGGGACTGGAAAGTTTGGATGCTTAAAATGAGACACACATATCTTAGCTGTGATTGGAAGACAAAGAAACGAAATACTTAGTAGTACAACACAGTATGGCTGCCGAATTGAAGCAAGTTCGAAAGCAACATTTGGACACTGTTGGGCGGACACAAGATTCATCGCATTACCGGTACAAAATAATGAAAGAAAAGGTGAGAAGCACACTAAACCCATACCTGCACCTAACAAATGCCTCCATCACACCTTGGGCATGCTTCATGCAAGACCTAATCCAACAATCAGAAAAGAAAAGACAGTTATAATGAGTACAGAACGTTGTGCAACAAAACTACATGTAACAAGACATAACAAGTAGAGAAGCAACAGGCTGGATACTGTGTCCCACAACAGATCTATCATCCAAAGCTCTTAAAAATATAATTCGATTCGTAGGGTTTTTTCCCAGTCCAACTGGACGACATAAAAAAGAATGTTGTTTCTGTCAATGCCTCATGCATCACAGGGCTGTTTAAAGAGTTCGCGTTGCCAACGGTTAGAGTTGCAGCACACAAAGAGAAAATTCGGAGCCAAATAAAAAATACAACTAAGTTAAAAGTACATTGAATTGTACCCAGATAGATAAAACTGCAATATAAATCCCAATCTTGAGAATGTGGCAAATAATCTGGATGGACATTTCATCCACTAAAGTGAGATGAAGACAAGCAACCCATTTCTTGAATAAATTTGATAAGCAGCAAAGATGAGTTATGTAAACTTAATCTAGTGATGGAAAAATTGGTTCAAGCACTCAACTAGAGATGAAGAGCGATGGGAGCGAAGTAGTTCGACATGATTATCAACATGGACAACTCGCAATGACCGCTTAAGTGACATAACTGTGTTAATCCAATATCTTTGGAATAATGAAAAATGGTATTAGTAGTCCATAAAAAGCATTGTAGGTCAGTTTGGTGCTCTGTACACAATCAATAAGCCGATGAATTTAGATTTAGATGCCCTCAATCCAGAACGCTAACTTAACTTGATACGGTACAAAAATCTAGTGTGTTTCAAAGACCAAACGGCAAACCCACAACATTCTGGTTAAAGGCAAAAGGCCCCCAGCATCATCATCATCATTACAGGACATCATAACCGTGTTGGGTTTTTGCCGGCGGTATGGAGTCCACGACAGGCTACAGTCGACCTGCGTGAGGTCTTTTTACCTGCCATGGCATAGACACTCAGGTAGAAGGGACTATGTCTTAATCCCATCTGACAGACCCTCAATATTTCACAACTTGTGTAGGCCGATGCCTTCGCCCGGAGTCCCAACCCATTGCACAGTTCGGTAGTCAAGCGCACTAACCCCCTCGACCACCGGGCATAATCCCCATGAAAAACCTGCCCTGTAATACCGACAATATCCATATGTGGACATTATAAGCCATGTTCCAGACACCGGCTCAATTTTCCCTTATGGAAGTGATGCTGGATGATGGTATCTGACATGAAGTAATTGCTCCCAAGGAGAAGGAAACTGTGCCCAATCTAGCGCGGACAATAGCAGTGGCCAAGTCCTTCTATAACACTTTTACCTAATGGACCATTAAAACACCCCAATAGTCATTTCCTGGTTAAGAAAGAACAAACAGATCTTTGATGGAAAGGCCATTTCTTCGACCAATGTGGAATGCACGTTAACGTTTTTCTCTGGCGAGAATGATTTTTTTCCAACACAAAATGCCTTGATGGAATTGGCAGCAGCTTCTTCAGTTCATGCCTGGACTAGCCACAACAGAGGCAGAAAATTGCCAAATGGGAATTGTCGATGTGTAATTTTGCAAGCACGTATCAGTTTGGAGTGTTATTTGGGAGATTACTTTCTGCTGCATTCTGTGCATGATCATAGCTCTTGTATTGTACAATCTAAGATGAATCCGTCAAGATTAGAACAAATTATGATTCTGAGAGCGATGAAGGTGCATGGCGAGTCAGGCAAAACTTATATTTACCCAGTATGTGGAATGGCTCTGCCATAATATTACTATACATGTATAACAGCTCATTAGAAAATTTCATAGTTGGCAGAAAACGTGCAGAGCCACACAATGAGTCGGAATTTCATGCAACTGACCAGTTTATATACCCGGTAACCTGAAGCATTTGGGTGAAAAGGTCATATATTCTGCATCATCTAGGCCAAGAATTAAAACTTTGGCAGAAAACGTGCAGAGCCATACAATGAGTCGGAATTTCATGCAACTGACCGGTTTATATAACCTGATGCATTCGGGTGAAAAGGTCATATATTCTGCATCATCTAGGCCATGGAGAAAAACTTTGGCAGAAAACGTGCAGAGCCATACAATGAGTCAGAATTTCATGCAACTGACCAGTTTATATAACATGATG
>NMRB01001238.1:161190-204970 GCA_002633025.1 Notospermus geniculatus
TGAAAAACCTGCCCTGTAATACCGACAATATCCATATGTGGACATTATAAGCCATGTTCCAGACACCGGCTCAATTTTCCCTTATGGAAGTGATGCTGGATGATGGTATCTGACATGAAGTAATTGCTCCCAAGGAGAAGGAAACTGTGCCCAATCTAGCGCGGACAATAGCGGTGGCCAAGTCCTTCTATAACACTTTTACCTAATGGACCATTAAAACACCCCAATAGTCATTTCCTGGTTAAGAAAGAACAAACAGATCTTTGATGGAAAGGCCATTTCTTCGACCAATGTGGAATGCACGTTAACGTTTTTCTCTGGCGAGAACGATTTTTTTCCAACACAAAATGCCTTGATGGAATTGGCAGCAGCTTCTTCAGTTCATGCCTGGACTAGCCACAACAGAGGCAGAAAATTGCCAAATGGGAATTGTCGATGTGTAATTTTGCAAGCACGTATCAGTTTGGAGTGTTATTTGGGAGATTACTTTCTGCTGCATTCTGTGCATGATCATAGCTCTTGTATTGTACAATCTAAGATGAATCCGTCAAGATTAGAACAAATTATGATTCTGAGAGCGATGAAGGTGCATGGCGAGTCAGGCAAAACTTAAATTTACCCAGTATGTGGAATGGCTCTGCCATAATATTACTATACATGTATAACAGCTCATTAGAAAATTTCATAGTTGGCAGAAAACGTGCAGAGCCACACAATGAGTCGGAATTTCATGCAACTGACCAGTTTATATACCCGGTAACCTGAAGCATTTGGGTGAAAAGGTCATATATTCTGCATCATCTAGGCCAAGAATTAAAACTTTGGCAGAAAACGTGCAGAGCCATACAATGAGTCGGAATTTCATGCAACTGACCGGTTTATATAACCTGATGCATTCGGGTGAAAAGGTCATATATTCTGCATCATCTAGGCCATGGAGAAAAACTTTGGCAGAAAACGTGCAGAGCCATACAATGAGTCAGAATTTCATGCAACTGACCAGTTTATATAACATGATGTATTTGGGTGAAGAAGGTCATATATTCTGCATCATCTAGGCCATGGAGAAAAACTTTGGCAGAGAACGTGCAGAGCCATACAATGAGTCAGAATTTCATGCAACTGACCAGTTTATATAACCTGATGCATTCGGGTGAAAAGGTCATATATTCTGCATCATCTAGACCAAGAAGAAAAACTTTGACCAAGGGCAGAAGGCCAGACACCTAATCCCAACCGACGATTCATCACATTATATCCTATATGTATGTGATAGCCGTCGTACAACACAATTACAAGCCCCATTCTGTTCCCCATGCGCTGTTTTATGATCCAAATAAATAATGGTGGCCATCTTCTACGGCAGATTCACCAATAACGCAGGCGAGAAACAAGAATTTAGGGAGCTCAGTAAACATGTTTGGGCGGTAAATGAGATGGCTGGGAAATCTGTCTCCATGGATTATCACTACTAGGTGTAACGGTTTTACCTATTGGACACGGCGTTGACGAGATACTTATCCCCGAGAACACAAACAGCCCAACAGGGCAGACAACTGTGTTTGCTAACCACTGGGGAAACCCACATCTGTTTTAGGATGTTTACCCGAGACGACTACAAACAGGTTAGCTTAGGTCAAAAGAGCATTAGTCAATGTTAGTGGGGGCTGTACCAGCTCATATGATGGAAACTAACTCGGGCAATTTGGAGGAATATGAGAGTAGCAATCTAAGTTATAAATGTGCTGGGGAAAATAAATAAGCTCAATCACGAAAATGTAATGAAACACATTCATCGTGTTCTTTTTTGCACAAAATAGATCTCAACAGACGCACAAAATTGAATGACATAAAACACCGTAAATTTATACAATCAAAAAGACAACTAAGGAAAACAATTAAATTCTCAAATAAAGTGGTCCAATTATTTTTCCTGATGTCTTCTTCAGCTTGAAAATATCTCGTTATCACATTGATGAAATTATTTGGTACGGAAGAATTTACCCTCATTAGTGTAGACAATAAACAACGGATATCAATTTACTCCCCAAATCTCGTAAAACGAACAAGTGATTGCATTATACTCAGACTGCCAATCAAATTGACCTTAGATTACACAACCACTAATTTGTACCAAGCAATTTCAACTGCATTTATGGTAATTGCTGTTTTCTACTTCTCCCCGAGTCTGTTGATCTCATTTACCTCCCAGGAGTTCTGTCCTATAAGCCAGCAGGTAAAAAGTAGTACAAAATGTAATCCCTCATCACTCTCAATAATGAGACACTTGCGTAACTGGTCTGATTGCTGTTTTTTTAAGTTCTGCCGATTTCCCCCAACTGAACACCAGTAAAATCTCAACAGCTGGACCTCACACTTCAAAATTTATCACACATTAGACATCACATAAGGAACACTACACAACAACCTACAGTATTTTTGTATTTGATTTTTCAGTCAGGGCCGAAGCCACAGCATTATTGGCCCTGGTAAGTATGGACAAGGCCATCTCAAGCTACTCATGTTCCTCACTTAGATGGTGTCTTTTATTTGCCCTTGCAAGAAACACGGTACGCATGCAACGGATGTGAAGAGCCGGGAATGAAATCCCATATGACCTGGGCTGGATTTGAACCCAGGATCTGCCGCTTGCTTGTAAACAAAGCAGACGTGATAATCACTTGGCTATCAGGGCTCCTCAATCTACAGTCAACTCTCCGTACAAAGGAAATATTCTAAGGCAAGCTAGGGCCGCATTTAGCTTTTTGGTCCGGGGGAGGGGGGCAGAAGACCTTTTTTGCCATTTTTGCCCAAAATCCGCATGAAAATCACGTTTTTGGGTTGGCTCTGGGGGGGCAACTGCCCCCTTGCCCCCCCCCCCCAAATACGGCCCTGCAAGCAGGAAAATAACCAAAAGAGACACCTACAATTACATCAAGACACAACATATTTTAATCAGCAATTGTACCAAGAGATGGCAGCATCATACATGACATGACTGGTGCACTCCAGGGCTTGAATCCAAGCCTTGGAACCTAGAGACCTTCAGCAACATGAAATACTGGAGCTTCGATAGACAGAGGAGAGTTCGTAGCCCCTGGAAATGAGGTCAGACCATCATCCATCTATACTTACAAGATTAGTGGAAATTATGGTAAGCCGGATATTCACCAGCCTTGTGAGCCAAAGCATTAGGCAACAGTCCAGCAGAGTGTTATAAATATCTCAATTATATCACTCCTGGGACTCTGGTAGGAGCTGATATGGTGACCAATGTTGACCAATCACTTTTAATAAGCAATGCTCATCTCAACTCGGCCAATTGCTGGTCCAAAGACTTGTTGATGATATTTCTCGTTGCCTTAGAGGCCAATAATAGAATTGGAAACAGTCCAATAGAATGGATAAGGTCACAACAGTTTGCACAAGGGAGATTTAAGCCTGTATTGAGAATAGACTATCACTCCAAAAGAGTGCAGCACCTGACGGGACAGCGTCATGACGTCCCGCACGTCATTTCTGAACTCATGACGTGACTCGAAAAAAAATCCAGTTGTTTCAGCGATCATGACGTCGTGAAACAATCTGATTTTTTTTCGTCTCACCTCAAGACATCATGAAATGACCTGCGGGACGTCATGGCGCTGTCCCGTCAGGGGCTGCACTCTTTTGGAGTGATATCCTTTATTGTACTGACCTTTTTGCAGGGAAAAAATGGAGAGTTGGATAGGAGTCAACAGTGAATTCCCACGGCAAGTCATTCTCATATGCATTCAATCTTGAAAATAGAAGAAAAGTATCTATAATTTTAGGTACGAATGTTTGTATGCAACAGTAAGTTGACCACATCTGAAAGTAGTCATTATCATCAAAGACGGCCTTCACATTCAAACAAATCAAGAACTAAACTTTCAACACCAGCCATCAATATCTACATGTACCAGTGGTTTGGCAAGACAAAAGAGCAAAGGATAAAATCTTTAGATTGTTCAGTCAGTACTGTGTACAAAATGCCAGTACATGCAATGTCAGTACAAAATGCCTTTTAACAGAACTTCGTCCAACGTCCTTACCTCGCAAATATAATACTTTTGGCTGATTTGAAATATTTGGCAAGGGAGAGGTAAATGTGAGCAAATCCAGCACAGAATCCGCACCATGGAGCATAATACAAAAGAAGAACATCCTGGAAATAAATATAGAATACTGTTATTGTCGACTGAGAGCAATTGAATTAGGTCACATAGGTGAGGCTTCCCTTCCCATGAGTATGTTGGCCATGTAGATACCAACCATTTGCTTCATGTGGAGAGATGGCGGAGTTGATGGCCAGAAGTCACTCTATACCAAAATACTAGCTAACTTTCAACCAGGATATAGTTGAACACAAAATGCATAAGGAATAGCTAACCTTGTCATTGTCCAGGACAACTTTCTGGAATGTCGCCGAGGTAACTTCTACAATGCATACACCTTTATCACCAGGGTCGAATGTATTTGTCTCAGCTTTGCTTGAGCGAAACTGCCGTGGCAGAGCACCATGAGTAAAATTTACTATAAAACTACCTGAAGCGGCAGAACAAGAAAAGGTTAGCAACAAGAAACTCAGTGTATTACATACAAGACGACAAAGGGGTTATACCAACTCAATCACAGTTGGCAAACAGCTAGTTAGCTGGTGCTCTTTCCCTCATTGTGGACACTGGGAGACAAGTCTAGATCATCATAAGCTTTAGCCAAAGCTCAACAAGTGTGAATCATAAAGTTGAGATGCCTCCACTTAGTTCAGAACTTACCAATACTTTTTCTATTTATCCGCTCCTTTAAAACATGCTGGATTTCATTCTGAAAGAGTCAAGAACTCGTTATGTGTCAAATACTACCGTAGTTATACTCTAGTTATATGTGTGGCAGTCTAGGAAAACTCGGCGGATGTCGCATTTGAGGAGAGTGTCAACGGCCTTGATGAAGCCGTACATTTCAATAGCTGACATGTACTACGTAACAGAACAGTAGCTAGGCCTAGTAGATCAATGCACAGGCAATGTGACAGCCCTTGTTGATCATTCAGCGACATCCGCCGGGTTTTCCTAGACCGCCACATATTGTACGGTAGAATGGCTGGGAATGCACAATATTGGTATGTATTAGAACAGCCATTGCTTCACAATATCATTCCAGTGCAGAATACCATGCACTACAAAATGTTATTTCGCACTTCCAGTATACAGAAAGAAATTTAAAGTCTGTTTTGTGTATGATACTTGCCTTTCTGTCAATAAGTACAAGGGCAGGACTAGATTTATCTGGTATGACTACATTCAGTCTTTCAGGGAAGCTTTTATAAAACATGGTGTCCATTGCATAGAAGTTGACAGATTTGTTAGTCCGACACCCTAAACCTGTGAAATTCTCTGCTATCTTCACCACTGTCCCATCAGTTAGCGTCACAGCTGACGAATACCCACGGAGTTTTGAGAGTGAGTATCTCCGGCAACGTCTTTGTCGATAACGATACTGCAGTGCCATAATCTCAGGATCAACTTTTCGTATCTGATGCTTCTCTGATGAGGACTGTTCTCTCCTTATATCACAGCACATTGAGGAAAAATCGTAAGGGCTGTAAGCGAAGCGTTTCTCACGACACATCTGATGACATCCAACGTTCGCACCAAGAAAGTAACGATAAAGTTTTGAGGTATTACAACGAGTGGAGTAGAAGTAGATTTTACAGATATGGCATCTATGTACAGCGTTAAGTTGTGGCACCGTAATGCAGCAATGCTGTTGGAATGGAGGGTCAACTCTAGTCTGAGTAAGAGGTACAATCACGTTTTCTTTTTGATTGCTATTTTTACAAGTTTGCAGGGTAAGCATATGTTTTAGGAGCATATCACGATGTACGACTGCTGCTTTGTTGATTATCACTTTTCCTCTTTGAGAGTTTGGATCACAGGTTAAATAATCCACTGCTATTTCCCTGAACTGAAAATAAATAACGGAGGACTTTACTTGCAGTGAGGCATGAACTTGCAAGAAATTTAATAAAACATTAAAAAATAAGCTTGTTGAAGGTGAAAAATGTTTAGAACACATGAACACTCCTTCCAAAGAAAGTACTAATTGCTTAAAGCAGCACTGTATTGAATTCAGAAAGTGCTTACGTCCTCCAACGTTAGTGTAGTGTAAAATGTACTATGCTCTATATGGATACATTGAGCTCTGCCTGCAGTTTTTTCAATGTGCACTGAAAACTAGGTCTTGATTCTTCAGGCAAGCATTTTGGGGACCTTCACGAGGCCATGAGACCTCTACCTGCAGACTCCTAACACTTTGAAAATTCCGAAAAATTCAATACTGTGAGGCTTTAAGGAATTGATAAAAGCCCGAATCAGTCATACCACGGGACCAAAGTAGATCTGTAGACTTACCAAATTGAATAATGGATTAACATGGAAAGGACTGCTTGGAAGATATAAAATAAGAGTAGGACCCTTGCTGATCTGCCTAGATAGTGCAAGACTCTTGCTCCCGATTGGCGACAACCATGACACTGTGGGCTGGAAATGGTGAGAGGCAAAATCATCATCAAAACAAAGTTACAATAATGTGTAATTCAATGCTGACTGACAGAAGCTATTAACGAAACAGTGAATGTACTTTGATGATTTCATGTCAATGCCAGACAGGCTTATAAGTGAACATTCTCACCTGAGAATAGTGCAGCTTTACCCACTTAACTATATTCTTGGAAGTGAATGCCACTCTAGGGAAAGCCTGAAAAGATACAGCAAGAGGTTATTTGCAGTAAAGAGATTTTCTCCGAAGATTTGATTTTTAGACTGCATTCCTTCCTTCAAATGCTCTGCTATAGACCGTTCTCAAATTGACGTAACCTACGATTTGCGCACTTCCACCGAAATCTCAACCACAACCTCGGTCTGAAGCTCAATGACATGACACAGAGAACCCCACGACAGTGACTTCAAAGATGTTGCGTCACAGTCCATCATCGCTGAACCATGGATTGCGTCACGTCACCCAGGGAATTCGAGAATTGTCCACTGTGAACTGTTTTTATCTTCTCTATGAAGAGGAAAACCAGAGATCAAATGGAACAAGCTTCATAAGTATAAACAACCTGATATAGAAGAACAAACTTATTGACTCACTCAACAAGGTAGTTATCGATCACAGCTTCCTATCATGCCAGGGAGACATCTTTGGGTAAATACAATGTACTTACAACATGAGAATTATTCAGCAGTCTCAACATACAAATGGCAGGAGTCGTCTTCATACGGTACTCTGATGCCATCTTCTGTGAACTTATCACACCAAACTTTGGCCCCTGGATAGGGTCTGAAAAATTAACACATTACTAACTTTACTATCAAGTTAATATAGAGAAATAAGAGCTACAGCCAGGCAAAAATTCAGAAACCTTCATTTGAAAATTGGAAATGGAAAACATGACACAATCAGGGTTCCCCCTGGACCTTGAAAAGTTTTCTTCACTTATGGAATTTCCATTAGTCACTCCTAAATTATTATGAAAATACTGGTCAAAATCAATGAATTGACTATTTTCCAATAGTCACTCAGCAGTAGCACATCTCATTCTTCAATGACGAGAGTGAAGAGTGGCAGCGGGAACCCTGACAATGTAGAACTTACTCTCCTCCAACGTTCTCAATGCAGCGAAGTAGAACTGGTTATAACCAGGTGGTTGCGGCGACGCATGAAAATCAAAGTATCCCAAAACGGCATTCTGCAAGAGAATTTATAAAGATGAGCAACAGCAGCAGACCTGACCGCCTTCACACAATGCAAGCTCCATTCCATTGTGCTCTCACACAACCCTCAATTTCAGAGATGTTTGTTATCTTCAGCTACATGTAATACCAAAGTCAATGTTATTATCTTAATCTTCCCCTAGATTTCATACTTGAGAATAATTGGAACACTTTCATTTTTATCATGGTTGGCCCTGGCCTTTGAAAATTTACTTAGAAACCAGAAAATGACCTGCATGGAGCCTGAGACCTGTACAATGAGTACCCGGTACTCCAAATTTCAGTACTTACATCATACTGGACAAGAATGTCGGATACATTTCTAGAAGTATGTAGTGGCTTGATAGGGAAGAGGAAGTTCTCAAGGTAGTTCACCATATGATCAGCAGTGAAATGACCTAAAATGAAAATAATGTACCAGACATTGTGAAACGCTTCATTTTAGTGCATATGTCATAGCATTCAGTTTATTTTCATGTACATGTATAATTTTGTATTTTGTATTTGATATTTCTGTCAGGGCTGACGCCATACCATTATTGGCCCTGGTAAGTACGGATGAGGCCATCTCAAGCTACTTTTTGTTCCTCACCTGGATGGGGTCTTTTACTTGCCCTTGCAAAGAAACAAGGTACAATGCACCACGGCTTACTGTCCCATGCGACGGACATTTTCAATGTTCTGGAGAGCTTACCTGTGTATCTGAATCCATCTAAGCTTGTGTGATAGACATAGAATAAAGGAAACGTGCCAGGGGAGTGTGTTCTCTTACATTCACCTTCAGGCCACCAGCAATTCACAGCGGCAAAGGTAACCTGCAACATATTGGATGACAAGGTTTATGAATTTGATGACAAGGATACGACCCATTTGTCAACAAAGATCAACTGAACTGATTCTGAAGTTTATGCCTTAGTTTTCAGGAAGTTTGTGAACAAGATAATTTGGTATGGACAAGTTTTTTTATTGAACACAAGCCTCACCTCATCCTGCATAAACACAGCAGCTTTGTGAAACTCCCATCTGAGTTCCATACATTTGGAACACCATGGTGCATAATACATGACAAAAATAACCTCATCTCTGGTGAGGAGATCGCGCAATCTTTCCAGATCTCCATACTGGTCTTCCACAACTGGGGAGTTCGAGGGGAAAAATGGGGTTGGCAAGGGTTGCTTTCTGTAACGGCTTTTGTCACGAATGATGCTGAAAAATAGTAAGAAAATAAATGTGAATCTGATCAAACAAGTTTTCTTCTTCTTTGAACTTGGTAGGCCTAGTCAAATCAATCTGCCTACGAAATTTGAAAAGCCACTGCAAAGAGACAGGCCCACCGGTACACAAGACCTAGGCCCCTATAGGCCTAGGTGGTGGTAATGGTAGGATAAGGATGGGAGGCCAGGCATCAAGTAGGCCTACCTTGGCCTTGGCCTAGCGGAACGATTTACAATCCCTGGTCACCGATTGACAGAATTATTAGGCAAGCCACATTCCATTCATTGTCACGTCCCCTCTCTCACTCTGCTCTGGCCTCCACGACCATGTCCATGATGATTGATTACAACAATATGATTTCCATTGTATTGTGTACCATTTTCCATGGAGTAGGTCACTTCCGACCAGGGATTCTAAAGTTCAGCCTATGACACAGCCGTATTGCAACTCTGACGGCCAAGCCAAGGGTAGCCCCCCCCCCCCCGACCATCACATTCACATCCATCAAAAAGGTCCACGATGCACAGATGATGCACGTGTGTGTTGCATGCAACATGCAGCCAGGCCTACACTTTGGTCTCTTACAAGGAAACAACGCATACGAATGTCATCATTAAGTACCTGAACGAATTTTTATTAATCATAAATATCAGAAATGATACAAAAAGGACCACTATTTCAGGACGCCGCGCCATACTCTGCAGGAATGGTGGTTTGCGGTGGACACGTTCGGCAGAAGCAGCCGCCTCCATTGGCCTTCGTCCACGTCAGTTACCGGAAAATCTCCCGACCAACGAGAGTTCGAGCTTCGGTTTGGGGACCGCCTCAAAAATACCCAAAGTCGATGAAGTGAAATAGTTTTGATTTTTGTCTTGACCCCTCCTCCGCTGAAGTGAAGTTCTGTCATACGTTTTGCTTCGTTAAGGAAAAGCCCTGACGAGAACTTTATGAAGAAATCGCCGTTTATTTTGTGGTGTTCTGAGCAAAACTCATTGGCTTCGAGGTATTTTTGAGACGGTCCCCAAATTGGGAGTTGCGATATATGGGCAGATATTTCCGCAAATAAAGACAAACATGACAAAGTGAACATCTCGTCGCATATCAACAACCTCGAGGATTTTTAATATTGTTTTTGTGTCAGACACATTCTCCTGCCACACCCAAGCACTCAGGTGGATTTAATTTGACTGGACTAATTTTCCTGACCAGCTGAAGTCCTATTGAAGATTGAGCCTGCACTGGGCAAATCCAGGATTTCGGGAAAAGAGCGGGGGCGCATGTAGGAACATTGAAATCTGCTGAGTGTGAATTTCAACGATTTGCTCCAAATTCCAGAATTTCACGGTCGATTTTACAGATTTGTTGGCCAAAAGGGGGCGCGGGCCCCCATGCGCCCTCCCTTGGATCCGCGCCTGGCCTAGTGAAACGTTTTCTCGTGTTCCCACATCTCAGTTCCGTTGAAAGACAGCTACCATACTTTCCAAAAGGGGAATGCAGAGAAAGCGCGTCACTCTTGTTTCCGGGCCTACCAGTGTTTCCAATATATACGCCCACAATGATCGAGTGGAAACACTGCGAAACGGGAAAACAGTTGTACTTTTTTCCGTGGTGCCAATTTGCATAATAGTTTCATAATTGCTTGAACTTCTGTGAATTGTCCACTGAAAAGTACTCCCACTGGTCTGTTTTGTTTCGTCAAATACATCATACTTACTTCGAATATCAACCATGGGATCATTCGCAGCGTTAGCCTGCGCGACCCGTTGGTTTATTGCATAGGTTTCGGGATTCTGGTAGACACTGCTTAGCCGATGTTCATGGAATGCGAATTCGGCTCTCCACTATTCCCTGACCACTGGGTAAACGTGTCGTCATTATTACAGTGTAGGGTAGTGTTTTTTCAGTCCCTGCTAGACCCCACCCGGCCCTTCCTCTAAGTCCTCGCATCTAGGACGCCCTGGTGAGGTTCGCCACAAATTTCTCCTTATGCCACCTTACGATGCAGTTCCGGAAAAGTTTCTAAGAATTTCCAAAGTTTGAAGAAAATATACTGACGAAGTGACATGAATAGTCGTCAAACCTCCCCTTTGGGACTTTCATCTAAATTATGCAATAGAAAGTGTTTAAAGCGGAGTTTACTGCTCCGGATGCAGTATACAGGGAAAAGAGCGTGGTTTTGTTGCAGTGGATCAGAACAAAAGACAAATACATGTACAATATGTATCCCGAGATAGACGCCTCCTTAACTCTAAGGTCCACTAAGCTTTTGTATTCTGCCCTGCAAACAATAGCTAAAGGTAAACCTTAGAGTTCAGGAAGCTTCCTGAATACGGCCCCATGCCTCGAAATTGCAAGATGTGGAAACGAAAACTTCCATTTGTACAAGTGCCTCACAATGAAATGGGTCCGTCATTGCAAACAGACATGTAGCTTTCAGGATCAACATGACCACAGTAGGGACAGAAGCATGACATTAAAATGTCAATGCTTCTGTCCCTAAAGGACACTCTGCGACGTCACTATTTTCTCATTTTGATGGCATAATGCTTCAGGAGGCTGGCCACTCTGATGATATTCAGCACTGCTATGGAAATTGGCCCTCCGGTGAACTTTGTGTTTTTTTCGATAATGAACATGTAATTATTCAGGTAGGCCTAGGTGCAACTTACGTGAATTCCGTTCGAAACCTGAATTGTGATAGGTACAGGCTATATAAAAAGGACGAAAGAATGCATCTCTTCAAATAACAAAACCCGAAACGTCCAAAACTAACCAAATGGGTGACGATTGTATGTTGTTATTAAAGGAGCACGGTATTGGATCTCTAATGCGTTATTTGACTGCCGACGTAGCCGCACCTAGCGGCAGCAAAACGAACTACAAAAATGCGTTACAAAATGTATAGTAAATCGGGTCAATTCGCCGACAACTTAGTTAATCCCTGGGTTGGAGTGTAGTGCGGTGGCGCCGGCTGTCGAGAAAAAGTCACAATACCATGGTCCTTTAAAGGTCCTTACACACCAAAAACGCACGTTGAACGCCGCGGAAAACGCCACGGCTTCCGCCCACATGCAGGGGTCACAACTCCCGCGCGAAACGCTGCGGGAGGCGTGCATTTTTCGGGGCAAGCACACTGGATAACTACGAAAGTTACATGTATTTCGGGCGGCGAGCGCATGTCATTTTTTTGCTGCGCGTCTTTGGTGTGACCCTTTTATTGAAAATCCATTAGGCCTAACTTATTTTCCTGGCGGTGAACGCGCGTCGTTTTTCGCCGTCGCGGCCCGCGGCGCGGTTTTGGTGTGAAGGGGCTTTTATACTCATCGCCTTCCTGAAGTAGCACTATCACGACTGCATTCTAATTTCATTTTCGGTTATTGAAACGGCCTAACTTGTTTTTTTTCTAATCATCGTCGTAGTTGTTGACGTAAATTTCGAATTTATATAGAATTTTATTTTCCACGAATAGCCTTTCATTTATTGCTGCAAATTATTTACTTCCAATGCGCCGACTTTATTTTCCAGATCTTCTGCCAATCAGTGTCCCTAAATCCCTCCGGAAATACCTGCTACTAGCGCAATACAGGAAAAAGTTAGCAGCGTGGTTTAATTGTGATGGTACAAGAACGATTGCAAACGACAAATGTCTCAGATCTGGTCGGAATATTGCCAAATCTGGCATGAAAAACGTCCAAATTATCGTGTCGCTGTATATAGGTAAAAGGGATAGGAACAAAAATGTGGCGACGAGCATTAACATCAGAGTGAGGCTTCTGTCCCTGGATGCATTCTGTGACGTACCGGTACGTGATTGGCTCCCGCTCGTGATGTTTTGCATCCTGGACTGATGACGTTTAAAGCTGACAGCTATAACGAGGTTTAGCACAACAACTAGCAAAATTGCCACGGGGGCACTTAGGGTCTCTTGGATAATGAAATATGCGTGAAATTTCTCAGGCAAAATACAGTTTACGTCAATTCCATTAGAAACCGGCTGAAAGACAGGTGTCCTGAAAAGATGGGGGGCAAAAAAACAAAATTTAAACACGACAAGACAAAATATGTATATCCGGGCACGTTTCATGGTGCACCATGTAGCGGCTTGAAGTGGATACCTGACGGCAATAACCCTATCGACCGCTATAATGACGACTGTCCACAAAGAACAGCTGAAAAATACGTAGTCAAAATAAAAAAAGATAATGCAGTAAGCTGCTCCCAGTATTTCAACAATCGGACTTTTGACAAAAAGATAAGGTTGCAGATAACCCGTCATGAGTACCAAGGCGTCAAAGATTGCCAAGTTTCGTAGATAAAAACACATGACAGTGTTCCTGTTGTGGCGCAATGACATCACGAATAACGTTAAAGTGTTTCCTCCTAGTCCGATGATGGCGATTATCGTATTACTGTAGAACTGTATAGCTGTCGCAACATTGTTCAAGTCATCTTGAACTTTTCCGTTGCTGATCGACGCTGATTGAAAGTGTTGGGTGTTGTTAATGTGCGTAATGACATGCACGTCGGTCACCCTAGAAGTATTATGCAACGAAAGTCTTGACATCCTGACGGTCCCACCTGCTTTTGCACTTGCAGGGCCTGCAAAACGTTTCCTTTTAGGCCTATCGAGTGTTCGTCTGGCAATAGGCCCGACACCATTAGCTGACGACCTCGGCGATTGCCAAACCAAAAGACGTCTTCCTGAAATGTTTTGCAAATAGAAATGTATGCGTGTGGAGATGCGTATTTAACGAGGATGCGCGGAGAGTGCAGCTTTCCGAGACTATCAACTTTTCACAGTAAATGAATGATAAGTGATGTTGTCTTTCGACTGGCGCAAGCAAAGTGAACATAAAACAAAAAAAGGTGCTACGGCCATGTGATGTTTATTTCCGGATTTATACTCAAGGACATTTTAGAATAGCACTTCAACATCGATCTCGAATTACAATGTACACCTTAATATATCAAACAGATAAAATCACGTATAAAACTTGATTTGATTCATATCGCCGGTATACATGAAGCCAAAAATAGATAAGAGAGCTGCTACTAATACAATTTATGGGCAAACGTAACAGCATGGCTGTTGAAAAAGTGCCAATAAAGTGGCCCTTGCACAGTAATGTCCAAATAAGTGCAAAACTTGAAGAAAAACCATCTACCTTTTGTGAATGTCAGCCAAGTTTATTGCCCGAGTATTTAGGCACCAATGCGCATGCTCATTATGGCCACTCTCCACGCGATTCAACTAATTGGCCACAACTCGCAGGTCTGTTCGGAGGTTGGGATATGCGAATACATGACATAAGACAACAAATTTCATCAAAATTTCACACTTCATTGTACTCGGATGACAGCAAGAATCAATAGGGTTCTGTGTAATATGTATATCTACAATTCCTGAAACTTTGGCCGCAGTACATAACATACGTTTTGAGTTATCCTGCTGAAACCGATGTCAACAATGGTTTTCTCGGGATAACATTTCGGCCAGGTCCTCCTCCATCGCGGGCGTCATTTTCTTGTTACACCGGCAGACAAACGGCTTGGACGAACGCCTATTAAATCTCCACAGCAGGTCATCTGGAGGTAGCAGTTTACTTAGGCCTACTCTGGGGATCTCACGAGTTATTTACTTATTAGCTAATTCCGATTTTTCCATAATTTTTCAAGATTTCCAGACTGGACGGGAAGCCTGCTCATGATGCCATCCAATCCTTGCAACAGTGTCGAGTGCGAAATCATCGGAACCAATCAGAATAGGCCTACCTGTTACTCGCTAATGAGTAGAATAATGATTGGCTGAGAGGGAAAGGTCAGGGTTAGGATCACGCAGTCAGGCGCGGGTCCAAAGGTGGGGGCGCACCCAGCACACGCCCCCCTTGCTGCCAACAAATCTGTAAAGTCGACCGTGAAATTCTGAAATTTGGAGCAAATCATTTCTAGCACAGTGCGCCCCCTCTTTTCCGAAATCGTGGATCCCTCTGAGCCTTACTCATTACAGGGATACACGTCCGATGATTTTGCGCTCTATGCACTCCCAGCGTTGAATGTTCATCTACATTGTATCATGGAGGTGATTGTATAAATGACTTTTTACGACTTCGTCACTCGGTCCCATTTTCGTTGCAGGTCAATACATGAATAGGGAGTTTTCGCAAATCTGACGAAAAACGAAGTACGAAATACGAAATTGGACGTCATATGCATGACGTAATGTATTTCAGGAAATGGTTGGTCTTTTAGCGCATGACGTTACAACGACAGTACGGTGTATATTAAACTTTGAAATTTATCTTCCGTTCCACTTCGTTGATACGAATTGAACCATTTCCTGAAATACATTACGTCATGGATATGACGTCCAATTTCGTATTTCGTACTTCGTTTTTCGTCAGATTTGCGAAAACTCCCTAATAGCAGTCGTCCTTGAAGGCTATTTTATGACAATACAAAATAAAAGCTCACAAGATCAATGTTGATTATTATGCAAATGTTTTGTTTTATTGAAAAAGCAAATTATTATACAAATGTTATGAACTAAATTGCATACGTACACTGGCAAGTAAATATATTACAAAAAGAATCAAAATAGTCTAAAATAGTTAATATAAAAAACTAACTACAGTGGGGAAGCATCAATCCTCTCTGACCAATTCATTTTATTTCAACACTTTTCCCTGTCTCCACTTTGAAATGACAATTGTTTCAAAACTTGAGCCAGGAATAAAGGATGGAAAAGGTTCAACTGGCCATGTCCTTTTTGGTAGACCTTCCCTTTGGTGTTTTGCACTGTGCTTCTGGCTGACAAGAGTACAGCTCAGGAAACTAAATAACAAAGTCAAACCATTTTGTAGTAACGAAGAGGGCTAGGCCTACACTTCATGACACTCCCCACATAGGTAGCGCACCCCAGTGTTCTCCACAGGATTTCTTAATGTAGGGTGGTTCCCTTGAAATTTGAGGTGTTCCCATTACCGGTACTTTGCAAATTAAGATAGGGTGAAGGTAAGGGGTGTAATAGAAAAGGTAAGGGGTGTAATAGAAAACCAATACAAAATTGGACTGTAAGGTAGGGTGGCTACTTCTAAGGTAGGGTGGTAAAATGCCAGAAAGCCATGCGGAGAACGCTGCGCACCAAGTTTGAGAGGGATGACCAAACTCTCTGTAGAAGAGGCATAATTTACGCCTGGCTATTTCCAAAATATTTCAGGTGATTTTTTGAAACCTTCAAATAATCTCATTGAACACTGTGTTACAGCACTGAAGACACTCTTGCCTTCAAAATGAAAGGTTTTTTTTCTCGCAAGGATTGAGAAAATGTTGAAAGTAAAGTCTTCCTTATTTTCAAAATTGGGTGTTCAAAGATGAGTACGGTATGTTTAATTTCAAAATACTAGAAGTTGAGATACATACAAAGATGCCACATCCATTCTTGTGGTTTACAATTATCACACCTCATACCTATTGGGTTGGTTAATGTTGAACCCCTCTCACAAAATCTGGCAGAACTGATAGCCAAACTGTACAAGTGTTTGTATATACACTAAATGTACAACATATACACATTAAACTACTGAATACTTGGAACAGTTTATGAAGATCACACATCAACAGTTGAATGGCATCAACAGGATTCAACTCAGCATGATGGGGCATTGTTGAGAAATAATGGAAAATTCAGAGAAATTGGGGCCGGAGATAAGTCTGCAAAGAAATTCTGCTGACAACGTGAAAATCGTTCACGACTTGTGCATTGATTTTCAGATGGTTCAGCATCCTGAGAATCTCAGGTCATTTATGCTCATACCCTCCCTCAATGAACCTAGCGCAAGAAGGGGAGCCGGTTGTGAAGACCCTGTGTGCAAGGATGATGGTTCAGCAGCACTGGCAAAAACCAATACGATAATGCTTAAAAGCCACGATGCAACTTCGGGTGCATCAATGCCTACAGTATTTTTATGAGGAATGCCAGGTACCAAGAAATTATAGTGAAGTGGCCCTCCAGTGGTTGATATTCTCACTTATCGGTATGGTAAGTGAAAGCAAGGCCAACTTTCAAATCTACACTTTAGAAAACATTGAGTACTGGGAGTAAATAAAGATGCAATACCATACTGTGGACTCCGATGTTTCCCAAACTTTTCTGACAATGGAGAACCAGAGGAACTAACGTCATGACGTGGCGCTGCGAGCGGTGCAACCGAAGTTTCTTTTTCTAACGTTATTTCCAATAATTTCTGGCGTGAAAACAACCAATTTGTTTCGGTCGCCTGGCATTAAAATGTACATCATCTTGTAGCAGATGAAAATTTCTGCATTTTTCGGTGCTTTTTTCCTTAAAATGAAGAGATAGGATGTCGGTAATGACAACGTCTTTATCTCATTATTCCTGTAGAAAAATGTACAGCTGATTTTTTCATGACGTATCATCAACACTTAAAACAACGTCAATGACGTCGCTTCGGTCGCACTGCTCGCAGCGCCGACCTGTCGGGATAAACGGCACGCGGGTTCCTCATTCACTGACTTGTAACAGCAGGCATCAAGTCATTGTAAATTTCGGGGAACAGGACCAAAACACTCACTGCACAAGACTACAGCAATTTGGCACCAATTTTTCCAGCAATACTTGGCTTCTGTATGGTAAAAAACAGAATAATCGGAAGACCTGAACATGCCAAGAAAACTTGGCGAACTATTCCACTTCTTAATCAAAATGAAATTCATTTCAACTTCATTTGCATTATTTACAATTGCATAAAGCTTGGCAACAGTTTGATGGTAGGTATCCACCAGCAGCGTATTAAAGGGGGTTTCAACGACAGGAATCGAAGTCTCGCATAATGCAAGTACAAGTAGATGTAAACTTGAAAGAACTGTCTCCAGTGGTTCAACGCTGCCACCTCGGAATAGGAGCATGATGGAAAAGGACTGCCCAAACATCAAATTTGCTGGCAAAAGTATTCCTGCTGTAAGAAGACTTGAAGAAGTGCATTTTAGAATACATAAATATAAAACATAAGTAGAGAACTGTTGGTGTAGAACAACTGAAAGCAGCTAAAACATTGGTGTGGATATAAATACAAGAACAAAATTAGCATATGTCAATAAGATTTTGCATTAGGAGCATGTATGGTCATATAAAAGATGACAAATACTGAGTTAACTCAAATACTATTCAAATACATTTGGAGCATGCGGTTCAAAACACATTTCTGTGAGTGCATCATCATTTGGTGTACATCAACACAGGCGTGAAGCACTGTGTTCTTTCGTCAACACATCCACCATTCTGTACATTATTGGGTGTTTTTTAACACATTCACAAGAAAATTTGTTCATTTTTCAACAAATTTCACCGGCATATCCTGTTGAGAGTATTTAAGTACCAATCACCAGAGAGTGACCCTTTTGAGAGGGTGTCGTTTTGCGGTGGAGAATGACTGATTATCACATTAAATACCAATCTAAGTTATTCAATTTCAGGAATGCTTCCATTATGACAGCCATATTTTCTTTTGTTCCTATTAACAGGATCTTCAGCAGTAAAGCAAGAAAGCAAATCACCGAACTTTTTCGTTGTTAAGAGATAGCAAAAGCAAATACATGCAATAGTGATTCATTGTTCCAGATTTGATTGTCAAAATGAAAATCGAGAATTGAGTACCGGTAACCCTGCAGGAATTTAAATTCAAGACAAAAATTTTCGATTATGTACTGGCTCAGTTTTGGGGGCATACATGCAGGAATGTGCATGAATACGGAGTAGCAGTCTTCATATGGACAAAATAAACGTTTTGGTTGTCAAAGACTCCTACTTTGAATGAATTTGATAGGATCTAAACCACAAAGTACGTCATGTTGCTTTTGGAATACCTAGGGTATTCTGCAAAATTGACTACCATCCGTGCCACACACCATCTGCATACCAAATGCAAATACAGTACCTACAGGTCACAATTGACATCCCTACGGCTTTGCGTAACTCACCCCGTAACTCACCTCGTAAGTTGCGCGTAACATAGCTCGTGAGTTGTTGCGTAAGTTACGTGTAACTTGCACGAATTTAGGGATGTCAATTGTGACCTGTACTGTATCATCCTCGTATTTCCCGCAGATCTCACATGGTGCCTTGAGGCATGTAGTGAAGACGTAACATCGTTTGCCTGCGGTGCGCGGAGGTCACGTACCTGTACCATGCGCAATGTATTGGCGCATACCTTCTGCGTACGTACGCGGAAGGTACGCGGATAAAGGTAGGTCAGTTGCGCTCCGTACTGGAGTGATTACTGAAAGTATGCTCCCCACATCACAATGATTTGAGAAGAACCGGGGTACTAGTGTGTCCTTATCTTCCATTCATTATCATACAACCAGTACCAGGTATGCTCAAATTTAATCCACCATTCACCAATCAGGACGGCCAATCTCTGACTGGTATCACCGATGCTGGACTGAAAAGTGTGTAAATTCGTTCTACAATCCAAGTAAAACAGAATAAAGAAACTAAAGAGTTCACAAGCTCACATGATCACACATACATGATTAACAGACAGTTTAAGCTGATTACGTGAATTCATCAGAAAAATGTGTCAACATTATATACAATCTATACATATTTTTGTACAAATTATGACCTACAAACTGAGGTCAGTCAAAATTCCTCCAACCCATTCAATCATTGATAATACTTGGCCTTTTACATTACATTAAGGCCTGAACTGTACACATTTTTATTTTGTTCAAAAATACATTTGATAGTTAGTACAGGATTCCATGTTAATTTAATGATGGAATCCACCATTACATTATAATGTGGTAGTGATTGCTTTTATATTCATAGACTACCAGACAGGTTACAAAAAGGCAAAATTTCTCTACAATCCCCGGTGTTGGAATCGCCAAAGTTTCCAAAGATGACAAAAGACAGAAACATCTTGCCATGAATTCCTCCTATAGACCTTCCCAACAAAGACGGCCGTCTGATACTTCTCACCATATGATGTCAGATTAGCTTTAATACCATTTAATGGCCACTGGTGATGCTAAGCTGGTCAAGCGGGCCATGCGCACAAAAGTCTGGGTAAAATAATTTTGTCTCAGAGCATACAGTATGGAGTACAACTGGCCTGTTTATCTGCATACCAGTACCTTTCACGTACGTCATGCAAAAGGTACGCTTCAATTCACTGCATATGGTACGAGGACATCACACACTCTGCTGTGTGTGACGTCCGCCGCCCACCACAGGCGAATGACGTTACATCTTTACTGTGTGCCCTCCACGGCGGAGCACGATGTCCGCGGGTCGTACGAGGACAGTACGTACATGATGTTGCATGTGATATGCGGATGGGGACGCGTAGCGGAAGGTCGGTCAATTGTGCAGCGTACTGTACACTTGGTAGTGTTATGTCATCCTTGGACAATTAATGGCCATGACACCATGTCGGAGAAATAGTAGGCCACCATCTTTGTTGGAAAGGTCTATTTGCCATTGATGAACATCTTCTGTCCAATAGACGATTCTCGAATTCGCAGATTTGCGCACTTCCGCCGAAATCGCAAACACAACCTCGATCTGAAACAGAATGACATGACGCAGAGAACGAACCCCACAACAGTGACTTCTACGACGTTGCATCAGAGTCGACCATTGCTGAATCATGGATTGCGTCACGTCAGCTGGTTTCAGACCGAGGTTGTGTTTGCGATTTCAGCTGAAGTGCACAGATCTTTCTCGTTTACGTCAATTTGGGATTTGTCTATAGTTTTTTAGCACATAAGGCTGTTCCCACTCCCATTTTCCACAAAGTGATGTCAAGAGTCAAATATAGGAAAGAGATCCGTAAGAAATCCTGGAGGCATACAAATCTCTGAAGTTTTCATGGTAAACTGATGATAAAAGGCCACAGGAGGGTACAAGATACAATTTGCACCAACCTGCTTTTGTACAGAACAGATTCTTCTTGATTACGGCATTCACTTCTGTTTGAAGTCACCTACCCTTACCCTTGTCTCATTGGTCTTGACCCAGTTCCATTTTTTTTCTCAAGAAAACCAAAAAATAGTCATTATAGCTGATGAATTGGAAAATGCAAGCTTTCCATAGCACATCAAACAAGGGAGAAGAGTCCAAAATACAATAGTGATCAAAAGTGGTTAATTCAGATGCAAAAGTTCAAAGCCATTTTCCTCAACACATTTTAAACTTAGTGAAAAGTGGATAGCATTGGTCATAATGGGGAACCGGCATGCCCAAAGGAGGCGCTAGGAACAACTCAGTTTTAACACAAAAGCACATGCTTTACGACGTTGAAAATGTCATTGACGTCGCACATCGTCCATGACGTTATGTGCGATGCGTCATTCAGAATCAATGACGTTGCTCTTCGGTCTGTTATTTACGCTAAAATAGTAAATTTTATCGATGAAATTCAACATGTTCCCGCTTGAGTTTTCGTTTGAAAACATTCAGATACATTGATTGAGTCCTATACTTGATGGTGAATGTGTAAAATTCAAATTCAATGGACTACTTCAGGAAAATTAGGGTTGGAAGTAGAGTGTAGTTTCAGAATTAAATGGCAAATAACGAGGGCTTGACTTTCAATGTCAAGTTTGAGTTGTTCATCAGCGCCACGTCACAGACTGGTTCCTCCGGTTCCTCATTATTCGCACCAGCCACACTCTCAAAAGATCCACATTTCCAGGTCTATCTTTTCTGTTTACACCCCATGCGAAATCACTCAACAAAATATGAGGATTTAATTCATTTAAATACCACTAATAGAGCAAGTCATACCTGGGATCCAGTGATACTATAAAGCCATATGTGAACACCTAAACACCTAGTGAGATCAATGCTTATTATTGAACAACTGCTAAAAATATGTTTTCTTTTGATTCTTTGCAATATTTTGAGCATTTGACTTGTCAAGTAAAATAAAACAGGATCCCAGTTTTAGCATTGTACACAGCGTTGATGAACGAAACGATGGAACTGGGTGAAGACCTCAAGACATACTGAACCTTCGCCCTCATAACGTTCAGCTGGATCTTTGCACAGTGAATATAACAAGGCTCACGATAGGCTGTACTACAGAGGTACTGGTATAGGCCTACATGTAGGTCTGTAAGTAAATGCCCCTGTCGTGGTCCCTACTATCTGCACTTGCATTACAACTCCACAGTGGACGATAGGAGGGCGAAGGCCCACTGTATTCCCCAAAATGGATTTGAAAACAGAAAACACTCAAATACCTTGAGAAATGCATGAATTGAAATCTCATTTCCCCAAATTCATACTACCTTCAAAACATAAAATAGTATAAATACCAAATGCCCATATTATGACATCTCTCAAGATATCACCAAATGTGACCCGGCACAGCAAAATGAGTCGGAATGTGCACAGAAGAAGACCCAACATGTCCAAGGTGACTCAGGATTGTCTGCCCATTGTGAAATTTGACTTTGTCGATTTCTGTAATGAGGAACCCGCACACTAACGTCACGACGTGGCGCTGCGAGCGTTTGTACCGAAGTCTCTGTTTTTCTAACGTTATTTCCATTTATTTCTGGCGTGAAAATAAACCATTTGTGTTAGTCGCCCAACAATAAAACTTACATCATCTTGTAGCAGATGAAATTTTCTTTTAATCTCATTCCTTTTTTTCTTAAAATGAAGAGATACAATGGCGATAAAAGCAAGTCTTTTGTGTCATTTTTCCTGTAGAAAAATGTACAGGCATTTTTTTCATGACGCAACGTCAGCACCTAACATGACGTCAATGACACCTAAAATGACGTAAATGACGTCGTTGCGGTACAAGCGCTCGCAGCGCCGACCTGTCGGTGAGCGGGTTCCCCATTGTTGTCTGGTGTCATATTCGGTCTTCTTCTGTGCGCATTCCGACTCATTTTGCTGTGCCAGGTCACAAATTATCTTCTCAACTGTTCAATTTCTTNAGTCAATCAGAAATAGAAAATAGCCCTTAGGCTAATCGTTAGACTACCTAGAAAGTGGTTTCCACGTGTTAGAATGAGTGCAACAGACCCAAACAATTACGAGCAAGCTAAAGTGTGTGTTTGATTATAGTAAAGTTCAACACGAAGACATTTGTTGCTTACATACATAAAGATAGTTGTGTCTAGTTCATTCACGCAGAACAGAACTGTATGGAAAATTTTGCTTTAGGGAGGAACCAGATGCTTCCAAGTTCGCACTTTCTGCATATTTGGACATTTTAACAGACCTACCTCCTGAGAGACACCGTCTCGCAATCTCCCACAGCACCAACCCAAACGAATACACATCTGCCTGTTTGTATGCATCAAAATGATGCTTGTTCATGCTCTCCTCGACCACCTCAGGAGCCATATATCGCTTTGTACCCTGCCGCGTATTTGGCGCTATGTCCACTTCATTGGTGTCACTAAAAGCAAGATAAATACAGGACATACTAATAGTATTTCCATCTAAATCATCAGATTTCAACAAAAGTTTCCAAAGAGACATCTATCTTTGATGGATCACGTGGGCCTATCTCCCCATTTTTGCTTAGATGATGTTTTCACAAAGAGAATGGGGATCCTAACTACGATAGAGGGCAGCACACCGAAACCCAGTCCAACACAATTGACGCCTTTTGTGTGGGAAATTGTTCAGGACCGGGATGTCAGTTTCATTTCAATAGTTTTATCCACTAGTGACACCTATTGAGGCAGTGGGCTAGAGTCCACATTATCCGACACACAATGATCATGTCAAATGAATCTCGGCTGTTTCACTGCATTCTATGAGATTTTCGAAAAAGTTATTTTATCCAATGCATACATACCTGATAAACCTCACCGCTAGCCCCAAATCGGCTATACAACAAGCCCCATTTTTCTTAACTAATATATTTTTACTTTTTATGTCTCTGTGGGCAATGGCTGGTTTTCCTGAAGTGGAAAAGATGGTGACAAATTATCATCTAACACGTTCGAAGTCGTGACGTTAGTTCTGCCGGTTCCCTATTGGCACTGCCTTCTTTCTCCTAATCATCCAAGTTGTACGCACACCTTGAATGGCAGCTATCAGTATCCCAAGGCTGACATAACAGGGGCAGCAATTAAAACCACGTGATGAAAAAAATTATCATATCATTTCAAAGTTAATTAGAGCAACCTTTCAAAAAAGCAATGAAGTCATGGTGAATCTGATTTCCTCACATTAAGGTCACAGAAGCAAGAAGTCGAAATCCAAGACTGAAAAGATCAACTGATGATCAACTTATCAAGTTGCCTATTACGCTAATTGCCCATTAGACGAATGCTGGCAATGATTTAGGAATATTTTTTACCATTAACCCAGATATATCACCCATGTTTTGAAATTCACCAATCTGTAATAAGTCACACTACCCCTCTTTCCAGCTGAAATGATATTGATAGGCCTACTGTAAAATGATATTGAAAATTTCAGTCAGTCACTTTTCTGTGACTAAAAGCTTTTCAATAGAAACACTGCATTGTGTGTGCACTAAATACTTCTATTCTATACCTTTCTTGTTCATTATCAGCAAAGGTAACAGTGCACTAAAAAATGAACATGATATATTGAGTAACTGACACTGAAGCACACAAACTTTCTAATCAAGTTTCAAAAATTCTCATTTCACCTTTGCCCGGTTAAATTATCTTGAAGAGAAAATAATACAGTTTGCAGTTCATAATGAGGAGAAACAGCTGGATCTAAGGACTAGGAACTAATTAATTTCCGCAGACTAATTACTTGGTGATTGTCAGGCCAGTTGAGCTAGACTTGTTCTATAAACAGGAAGGCCAGGTATCCAATGTTTGTGATGGAAGCAAGCAGAGGCCAAGCTATTGGGGGATAAATCACACTTATACCTGGCCACGAATCTCACACTTTCCGGAGCTATGTAAACTTAACTCTAGTCACAAGAAGTTTCCTTCGCAGCATACTTGCAGCTCACAGAGACTGTACATCAAAGGCATACATACATGTACACCTTATTATTACAGGCTGGAGGTACGGTTGGATTGAAACGGGTTCCATCACTCATACCAATGGTTCCTTCTCTCAAACGAGAACTTGCACGATTTCTCAACTTCTTTCAACTACGGTACCCTGGCCTCAATTTCAAACTGCGTCAGGCACAGTTCCCCACTTTTCCAATGATGTTCTGTGCATTGTGCCCCACATAGGGCCTACCTATAGTGCCAGCCTGAAGAAGACCCCAGTTGGGGTCGAAAATTTGCGAAATTTCTGGAGGGCCACTCCTTTTATTATATCATTTTGTGTGTCACCTTTTGTGCTCAATTTTTTTGACATACGGCCTACCACTGACGTAAGAGTCCAGAGGACACTACCACAATTTTCAGTGCTTCCTCCGAAAAAGCCTATTACACTTCCCCTACCTCTTGTTCCAAAGATTTCTGTATGCAAATGTGAAATGCCACATGCTGCTGAATGCGCCAACCTCATCATTTCTGATACGTTCAGTGTATGGATCTTCAGGTAGTCGTGTAATGAACCATTTTCGTGGTAGTCTGTGATAAGGAACAACTGCGTCCATGATCCCGTTCCCTTGATATCTGCCGCAATAAACCCTGAAAGGACACACAAATTTGAGATGAATTAAAGGTCATTTCAGACTATCGTACCAATCTAACTGTAAGATAAGTCTTATCGGCCCTTTCGCAATGCATCCCATCATAGATTCAGGATACTTTTTTCCATTTACGCAAGTCTAGCAGAATGGTGATGAATTCCGACGGTGGCTACACTGATCGAATACACAGAAGACGCAAAGTTGCATACTGGCCATTGTTTTAGTTTACCGTGTGCAACAATAGATGGCACTGGCAGGAAATTGGGGGAGAGCCAGGGTGTGTGCCAGACAGGTTAGAACTTTAAAGGATCACGGTATCGCCACTTTTTCTCGACAGCCGGCGCCACCGTGCCACTCTCCAACCCAGGGACTAACTACGCTATCGGCGAATTGACCCGATCAACTACGTACATTTTGTAATGCATTTTTGTAGTTTGTCTTACTGCCGCTAGGTGGCTCCCTCTATGTCAGCAGTCAAACAATGCATTTGAGAGCCAATACTGTGCACCTTTAAAGCCCCACTGTATTGAATCTGAAAAACGCAAATCGTCGCCGCGATTCTTGACGACGTCAGCGTAGTGTAAAAATGTACTGCGCTCTATCTCAATGCATTAGAGCTCCCCTACGCAGTTTTTTCACTCTCTGTTGAAAACTAGGCCTTGGTTATTAAAAGTAAGTATCAGGCAAGCATTTTGGAGACCTTCACGAGGCCCTGAGACCTCAACCTCCACTCTCCTAACATTTTGAAAATACCGTAAAATTCAATACTGTGGGGCTTTAAGAGCATGACCACGAATACAAAGAATTTCTTGATCCTTGGTGGGGAAAGCATGGACAAGAAAGGGTTCAGAACTTGGACTGCAATGTTACACATTGCAACGAAGGCGACTGCAAAACAACATGAAAGGCAGCATCCTCAGATAAAAACACTGTATATCAATTTGCCTCATTAAGACTGCAATTCGTATCCTTCACACCTAGCTCGTCTTCAAGATAACTACTAAACAAACAGAACTACAAGAAACCGAGGATGCCTTCGCATTGTTTCAACAATGCAACCTCCGCAGGAAAACAGCTGTTGTTGATGAGTTTACGCGAGTTACGTTGGCAAATGACAGGCACTCGAAAATGAGAAGTACATGTATATGTACGAGTTAATAGCGAGGTTTCGCAAATCTGACGAAGCACGAAGTACGAAATACGAAAGTCAACTTCACTTCCACAAATGTCCCTGGTGCCATTTTGTGTGTCTTTTGGCATATTATGTAAGACCGAGAGAGTTATGATGCATCCTGAATTTTTAAATTTCCACTTCGTATCTACGAAGTGCAAACGAAAGATAAATTTCAAAGTTTAATATACACCGTAACTATCGGTCCAACGTCATACACTAACAGACGCTCTGGCAGCAGGTGATGTTTATGGTACCAACCATCTCCTGAAATACATTATGTCATGGAAATGAAGCCCAATTTTGTATTTCATACCTCACTAATATGCCATTCTTCGGAAGAGCACAGCTATTCTGGGCCACAACGTCATCTCCAACTTCTCGGCCAGCAGACGGTCAAACCCTTGGTAATCAAAAATCCTCCCTCGATTTACATTATCATATCAATTGAACCAATTCCGCAACCACCTCACAACCGATAACTCGAGGTCCTTCCTAACGCTAACAGCAGCAACCCTTATTGTGCTTGTGATTGAAACAACACGGTTTTCAGAAGGTACACACCAGACACTATTTGTCTAGTCGTACTGCACGATGCATACTAATGGAAAACAACAATAGCAACCACTTGAGAAGAAACAACAAACAAGTCTTGTACATTTGGCAAATCACACATCATCAGTTTCATTAGCAAAAAGAAGCTCAGTAAAGACGCAGCTAGGGTGATGTTGCTAAGGAATACCAAGACGCTTGAAAAGCGCCATTTTCTTCAACATGTATTTGACTCGTTGAGTATGTGTTAGGTGATGTTGCTTGGTCTGATCACCGTCTGCGGGATATTCCACCTGACGGCCGGCGACCATGATTTGAATACTGATCACCTACTTTCATCAATCCTTGTGGATTTGACATCAGGAAAGGCTGATTACTTGTGGTAGAATAATGGCGAGCGAGGAAATACATAAATTCTCCGAGCACCCATTTTGGCCAGGACAGACATTAGTAAACGTCATGCAGGGCCAATTCCTCTGGTGATTTATCATGGTAGAAATGGGGTATTCCACAGGTTCTCTGTAATCGTCACACTGGCAGATGTTTTCAACAGAATACATTAGGCCTAAAAAAAAAAATGTCTTGTTTCGGGTCATGTCAGTTTGAAAAATTAGGGTCGGTCGGTCGGAATAAAATTTTATTTTTTACAAATTTTTTCCCAAAGTTTGCTTGAAAAACTGTGTGTAAAATAGGAAATGTCAGCTGAAATAACGAAGTGGAACTGATCTGTAACATAGGGGGCCTAGGAAGAGCTGTAGATTCTGCCATGTCATGAATGTTCCTTCTTCATTTGTTGTTCTCTTGTCATTTTTTGAAAGTTTTAATGAAAAAACAGTATTATTGTGTGATTTTTTAGTTTTATTTTTTCTAGGTTTGGAAAAAAATTTTAGGGTCGGGGCATTTTCAGGAGGGTCGGTCGGCTGACCCGAAACAAGACATTTATTTTTTTAGGCCTTACAAAGGCAACTGAGAATGATGAAGGAGCACAACTGCAGGTTTCTTTGCCTAGTTCAATTCTGCCAGGCTCAAATGTTCTGGTAGACGAAGTAAAAATAGACTCTATCACTCCAAAAGAGTGCAGCACCTGACAGGTCCAGCGTCATTTCTGCACACCATGACGTGACTCGAAAGTTTCAGCGATGATGACGTCTGGAAACGGTTTGATTTTCTTCGTCCTACATGTACGTCAAGACATCATGAAATGACGGGACATCATGACACTGGACCCGTCAGGTGCTCTTTTGGAGCGATATCGTCTATTGTTGGGACTGCTTCTTTGGGAAAATGACCAGCACGGCTTAAAGCGAACTAATCATGCCAGTCAAGTGTCTGAATAGAGAATCAAACGCCGCCATCTTGAATCTATTACTTTACTCGCATTGGGAATTTATTGCCTACTAAGAGCATATTTTGCACAACTGCTGTGGCTTTGCTGCCTTCAAATAGCATAGAATATGGTCAACTCAAATCTAGGGATATAACCCACTAAAATACAAAATTTGTAATTTTGAAATTGTGTGAATTTCGTGGGCCACAAAATTATTCTAAGTGTCATTTTTGACTGCCGTGAGTAAGTCCCTTTAAAGTGCAAGGCTGCATGGGTTTTTTGGTACAGCATGATGAAGAGATTACGCAAAACTGCTAAGTGATCAAAGCTCATGACCACCGCCTTCTTCAGACCAACCAGACTGCCATGGGAAAGGAAAAGTCGGCCTATCCTAATGACAGCACCTACCTCAATGAACAAAAGATACATGCAAATTGATCAGAGAGAACATTCTCTGAGGTAAAGAAAGAGTGCCAATGAGATTTATTTATGATGAAGGCAGCCCAAGCTATAACTAACACACCTGTACTGAAGCTGCTGACTTAGGTGCTGGTAACATCAGGCTAAGAGAAAATTAGCTAAGTTTCTTCTTGCCCATCACCATTTCAGCCCAACTCAACACCCCAATGAAATCGCCATGGACCTGCATGAACTTCTATCATCTGAACATTGACGTATGTGCCATTCGATCCAAAGACGCATCTTATAAAAAGAACACGATGATAATGTATATTTCCAGACATGCAAAAAGGTGTTTTGAAGCTTGCTTATAAACAAGAGTTCACTTCATCCGGCCTTGCCTTTCCTGAACCACACATTCACAGCACCAGAACCCCAAGGGCATGGCAGCTTGCTTGGCAGGAAAATCAACTCCTGAAGACAAGCAAATGGCAACAGACCCAACTAAAGATCCACAACAGGACTACTCAAGGAAGCTATTAGTTTACAAGTGATCAAAGGGCCACACACGTTACTTCGTTTTTAATCCAGAATTCGTACAAAAATACACGTAAGCAAACGTATGTACCAAGTAACACGTAACATTAACAGGTGGCAGAGTGCCGCTAAAAAGAGGACTAATACCATGGGCATCCAATTCCAAACAATCAAACTGGCACTTAAGTAACCAGAGAAAGAGGAAACTAAGAGCATATGTGACCCTCCACAGCAAAACCAGTCGGATGTTGCTCAGAAGGTGAGCCGCAACGAACTAAGATGACAGAAGAGAATGGAAGAAACAGATTATTTCAGATTTCACAACAGGCAGACAATATTGAAAGTGACAAACATTTGGCCTCAACCTGCCAAGCTAAGAGCGAATGTGACTGGTTTTGCTGTGAAGGTCCAAAACAAATGTACTTCTGAAAGGTACAACCAGACATATTTGTATTTCCTTCTTGTTGTCATCTGTCTAGACAGTCCTATATATCCAAATTTGTGACTACCACAGTTTCCATGGCATTTGTCAAAAAATTCCATATGGACTAGAGATGGAATAGACGCAATAGAAGTTCATAATCTTTGCGGTGGTCTGGGTTCCAACAGGGGACTCCTCATATATATCTGACACAGTTATAAACTGCACACTCGAGGACCAAAATTCAATCAATCATGTTCCTATACAGAAGAGAATAAGGCAACAGTTCAGCTTTAAGTGGACACTGCGTGGTTTATTTAGAGGACAGAGTGAAGTAGGCTCTCTTCCCCACTCAGGTGGTCTTCCTGTAACCTATGGTTCCGCACAGGGATATTTTCGAACTATGTTTTATACACATTGCACCTTTATCAGAGATAAATTCAAACCTTTATGATTTCTTTATAGTAGTCTAGCCTCAGAGACATAACTCTACAGGACGTGGCTCCAGCCAATATCACTGAGCAACAGATGGAGCAGACCAGGCATACTGCCGACTCAAAGTTACATGAACCAAGCGCTCAAATTAGTTCCAACTCAAACAAACTTGAATCCATCACCTTGGTAATTCTCCGTATAACTGCTATGCAAATTGCGAGCATTTACACCAGATTTGACTTCGAATTACGTTCTTTCACCTTTAATGCCAGGCTCAACGCTATCTCAGCGTACGTCCCGGGGAAATAAATTTGCGACTAGTTCTGGCAGACATACAACGACTGGGTGAAAGAAATGCACAATCTCATTAAAGCAATGAAGAAACTTCACAGCGGGCGAAAATGAACAGGTGGAGATAACGGATACAAAATCTAGTGATCATGAAAATGCACATCTCAGTTCTACACCATATTACTACTATTACCTTCCCACATAGGAGATAGAGATTTTTTTAAAGACTGCTTGTTTCAAATTAGAGTTGCTCCACAGATTTATCAGCTAGTTTGCTTCCTGTAATTCATCAAGAATATCAACTTGCTTTATCAAACTAACTTGGGTTCTGAACTGTAAATGACTTATTACCATGTATTTAACGGGTGCACGTGTTTAACAGAACAGCACTGCTATTCCAGGTGGAGTTTCCACCCGCTCCTGAGAAAGGAGGTTTGACCTGAATATAAAGAGGAATGGTCGAGACCATTTGTTTGAAATAATGAATGCTTACCTAAAATATTATCATGTCGAAGTAAAACAGTTTGATAGAGTTCTGTTTCTCTGAACCAACTGGCTTCCTCTGTTGTGAAGAATATTTTGACCGCTATATTCTCGCCCCGCCATTTTCCTCTCCATACTTCCCCGTACCGTCCTTTCCCCACACTCTTTATGAGATGGATTTGTTTTGCTATCGTGCGCTGAACCTGAATAAGTAAATGACAGGAATAAGTAAATGAGATACAGTGAGTCACACCTGTTTCTTATGGAAATTATTCAACATCAAAGATGCCGTGCTTAGGAGATGTTGACGGGTTTCAGAATGCCGATCTCGGAGCAAGTAAAGGCTACACATAGTGTGGCAGGTGTTACGGAGTGTGCACAGACCTACAGGACAATCTGAAAATTCTTTTCTGCGAAAGACATTCCCTCCAAGGCAAGCTTTTAGACACCTTCCTGGCCTATATTCTTACCCATCTGACCTGCTCTAGCAAACACAGGCGCTTGTCGCAACCAAGGAAAGGCAACGGGCTTACAACACAAAAGCTAAAATGTACGTCTCTGCAATAGTTGACAATAGTAATGGGCAGCAGTGATAGAGAGTAAACTGATGACCAATGATGATCACTTGCAACAAGCGCCTGCTTTTGCTGGAGAAGGTCACATGTGTTTTCATGAACCATCCGCAAAGCCATAGTGCCTCTACTTACCAGTAGGGGGAGTCCTGACCCACTACCCGATGACTGTGACGCCTCGATCAAATCCCTTAGCGTTTCTCCTGGACTGATATAGGTGTCACATTGTTCTGCCTCCTCCAAATACTGCTGCCGTCTGACCTCCCGTCGCCGATACCTGTAATGAGAAAGCAGAAACAAGAGATGGATGAGCCGCTAATTAACTAGAAACTAGAGAATGCTGATAGCAAAGGTCAGTAAGAAGCTTAATGAGCTTGATGACGCAAATGATGGACAGATTAAGATAGATGAACCACAGGACACTGGTGCTGAACTGAGGCTGTGTGGGTTCGATTCCCAAAGTCAGATGCATATGCAGAAAACATGCCTCTGGATATGCTGCATTCATGCTTCAATCATGCATCATACATTATACTTTGATTAGTGCTTGTTTTCCACAGGCTCTAGTTTTCTCCTACATTTAATCAGCAAATGAGAGGCAACCACTACCCAATTTACCACATGGCTCCCCATTTGCCAGTATACTGGTATTTTGTTGTTTTGACCATAAAAACTTGATCCTCTACCCATTTGGTTATAAGACGGTTAATTCGAAGCATACATGTATTTCGTTATATTTGTATGTCCCTGACATTGTTCCCCTGAAATGCTAAAGTATGACCATCCATCTCAGCCTGATCTGCCACTTGGCAATACATCATTATGCAAACAATATCAGGCTTTCATAGTTGAAGCTATAATGGAAAAATTAATTGAAGTGCTTTACTCCACAATCCCAGCTTAGAAGCAAATGTGTGGTTAAATTGGACACATCAGAAAATTGAGATTGCCATTACATTAGAATTATTTTTTGTCCCATGCGAGTTAGTTTAGGCCAGGGGGACAATACCTGCATCTTGTGGCAAGTCAAGGAGTCACGGTTGACGGGAATCAGGGGTTGGACCTTTCATAACGAAGTGTCTGAACCCCAATTCATATGTCATAAGTAAGGGTGGCTGATGGAAGTTCCAGGGCCTACATCTAACATGATGTATATATGTTGTTGGTTTTTTAAAAATCATATCATATTGTTCATAATGAATATGTATCACGAGAATCACAGACTCCATGCCATAAAATCAAAACTAAGTACAAGTACAGTCCTGACCTGTTTAATCATCAAGACCTATTTCAGGCCGCATGAATATCATTGCAAAAATAATAGCATGAATAATGCCCATTTGACAAAAATGACAACATTTTGCTATCTCATAAATAGGCACCGGTCGACATTAAGTTATTTTCTCCCCAACGGCAATTTCGAATATTGGTTAATTCTGGAATATTGGCCAAGCGGGAATTTGTCTGGTGTCATAAATCATAGACGTATCGCCATAAATGCGTGTAGTTGCTAGTTAGTATTCATTCCATGCGCGACGTGTGGTACCGCCGGCTGCAGATATACAAAGATCCTGTATCACCTACCGTGGCAAAAATAATAATTGAAGTGCCGTGAGTCAACCGTGTTGTTTTCTTGGCTAATCCGTGGTCATCCATCAAAGGGAGTTTTGACAGACTGTCAACAATCACCACGAGAATGCATAATGATGTGGCTGATTTTGACACAATCAACTAACAGACAGGCGCAGGATTAGAAGTGGTCAACTGTGACATTAGGGAGTTTCTGCAACGGCCCGATTAGCCTACGACAACGTTTAGTGAGGATTCTTTCCATTCTTTCCATTGTTAAAGCCTTTTTTAACAATCAGTGAATTCGCAAAACATTGTCAAAAGCCCCATTCACACTACAGAATTTTCACCATGCTTGATCTGGACCGAGCACGGTTCGGTACAATTTTGCCAAATTTAAACCGATCGAGCCAGCTTGTCCCGGTACCAAATGGCAGTGTAAACTGGCCTGCCCGAATTTCAAAGCGGGCTTGGTCCGGGTCGAGCTTGGCACGCTTCAACCAGGCTAGTGTAAACGGGGCTATAGGACTAACTGGGCTGCTGCGATTGGATTAACAAAGAACCTACTTTGGCACCATATCCACGAGTACACGTGGCCAGTTTGGCAAAAACATATTCACTACATAGACCATGAATTTCATCCTGCCCGACAATGCTCTCAGTCCACGCAACGATCAAGAAATCAGTTCCAACCAATCACGATGATGCAGGAGAACTCGCGACCTCAACCTAGGTCAGCGCTAGCCCTTTTTTATTTACAGTCATCCACATACCCAGCCATAATGGCGACTATCTTTTTTTTTTCTTGTAGATAATCAGCAATATCTTAATTAATGTGAAGCCTGATAGCATCAGAGAAATGATATGGATTATCATTTATCAAATGAATGTGGTTCGATATTGTTACGTCCACCGTTGGGGTATCGCTTAAGCAGGACAATGGAGTGATCTATGTGAATGGACGAGAAATCATTAAAGGAAGAAAGGCCATTTCCTATAAATGATAGAAAGGATATTGGCAAAGATCCTCTGCATAATGCATGTGGACAATTTCCAGTGCACTATCCATGTGTTACCGGTAGCCACCTATATCACTGTTAACAGGCTTTCCGCGGAAATACAATCTAGGACAGCACCAGTATGCAACACACCGATTTCACATCTCGCATGATCGCAGCGCCCCTAGTAGAATTTGGAATGGCCATTTCTGTTTTCAACCTCACAACCAGGAGTACGGGCAAAAATTTCCTGGATCGAGGTTGAATTGCACGCATTGGTTCCCAATGCCGCCACCAGGGGATGGATCCCTGGCGGCGGTATCAGGAACAAACACGTGTTTTTCAACCTCGATCTAGGAAATATTTGCCTTACTCCCGATGGTGAGGTTGAAAACGGAAGCGGCCGTTCCAAATTCTACTCGGGGCGCTGCAATCGTGCGAGATGTGAAATCGGTGTATTGCTGGTGAAATATGAAGGACATAATGGCAGAACAGCCTTCCCTAAGTTACAGACTGGCAGTTGGTGATAAGGAGAGAGACAGAGAGAAAGAAAGAGAATTCTGAAAGATATCGCATGCCCCGATCACGGCTCAAAGAGGAATATACCCAGGCATCAACGTCATGCTAGGTAAACGTGTACATCCTTCACGATGATCGAAGACCTTTCGCCGTGACGTGACGCTGAACAAGACGCCATATTGCTTACCTTAAGTACACAAATGTGATGGTGATGATGAGAATGATTAAGCACACGGTCACAGAGATGAGGAGCGCTATCTGCGTGATGTTCTCGTCGTAGCTTGGATATGGCTGCGGCACATAGCCTGGAAAGAAAATAGACGGATAGGATCTTGAAATCGACAAACACATTCCTTTTCATTTACTGCTTTTCAAGAATCATTTCAATTATGCAACCTGATTGAGCCACATATTTCAATCCATTATTCCAGTTTCGTCCCTGGTGGTCCTTGGGCGTGCTTTGTGCACTCGAGGTCCCATACCGCCCAGGTCATGCAACCCGGGTGGGGTATGAGCGAGAGACGGTCTTTGAGACTCTTGTCGCTTGCTGTGCATTGCTTGTTGCACTTTTGCAACCTTGATAGAGTCCACATGTCCTGCAGCATCTGCCTTGGCGGTTGATGGTCTACGGCCAGTTCGTGAGCACTCACAGAGCGAGATGGCGCTTGATGGTCATGGCTGAGCCAAAGATGGCCGCCCTCATATTTCAACCTCTGTTTCACCTGACATATGTGACTCTCCACCACAAAACCAGTCGCACTGAGGTTGGCAAGTTGGGACCGAATTATCTGTCAATTTCAGTATTGTTGGTCTATTGTGAATTAAGCCTGAATGATGATTCTATTTCTTTCTTTATCTCCTTGTGTCATCTTAGTACGTTTTGGCTCATTTTCTATGCGACTTAGCACTGGTTTTGTAGCGGAGGGTCACATACTTCTGAAGATTGGTGTGATTGCAATGTACACTGTAGTAGCAACTTGGGTAGTGTTGAACCGAAGACCTAGACTCAAGTCTGATTCTCTCTCGCCATGAAACACTGCTTCTAAAATCTATCACAAAATTCATCTATTACATGTTGAAGAGTTCATAATTTATGTGACATATCATATCACATTTTATGATTAAAATGCCGTCATAATAACAATGGTAATAGTGTCAAAATCCTCCTCAGACGAGCCTGAGCACTACCAAAATTATGAAAATTGGATTTTTTCCAAGCTTTTGAAGTAGACATATGTGGAGTCGAGAATCCTGATAGATCATAGCGTTTTTATTTTCATTAGTTATTTATGTGTGGTTAAGACAGATCTCAAGTGCAATATAATACCTAGTGCAGAGGAGAAAAAATGCACATCCATACTCTAATATACATCATAAGAAAACTGAGTTCAGTAGGGTCTACATGTACATGTATGTTTAAAACTCTTGGTGCCAAGAAGAATATCAATCTCACTCTGTGGCATTACAACTCACAAGTTCATGTACAGGCCTACTTTACTGCCAAGGACATTGTATGGTGTTGAAGCCGACTTCGTATATTGTACACTGTACATGAGACAGTGGCATTCTAAGTGTGGAGTGATCTATCACTAAATACAGAGGTGCACAATCATGACAACTATGATATATAGTCAACACATAACAGGTTTTTAATTGCTATTACTACAAACATGTATGATTGAATTTAACCCATTATCTCTCAGCTGTACACAACCAGTCGCTGCATTTCTTCACAGTCAAAATAGTGCTTCAGCTAGAGCAAAATGGAATGGCGCTCCCCCATGCCCCTTTTTCCAAGCGCCATTTGCCCTTTTCAAGGCCAAAATTAGCACCATGCCCCTTTTCAGAAAGTGCCCTGCCTCTCCAGATCAATATCTTTTTTATGCCATGCCCTAGTATCAACTGGCCCTGTCCCATCGAAAACCTGCCATGCCGTACTCGCGTAAATCCATTCTCAACGCAGAGCTTTTCCGAACAATGACAGAAAGACCCGAAATGTAGAAGACAATGACAGATTATTTATCAAAAAATGACATAAAACAGAGTTGGCGAGTGGCAGCGGCTTTTTCATTCCCGTGGCTTGTTGTGTGGTGGGACTGGCAACAAGTCTTGTTGCCTTTTCACCGACACAACTATGCCCTTCCCTTGCAAATCTAGTACCATGCCCTTTTTCAGAGGTGGCCAAAAATACCCTGCCCTTTTGGAATCCTGGCAGAAGCACTACAAAATTTCCATCATAGATTCTATTCCAATCTCACTTTAAGGGATTTATAGCCTACCTTGGGATGGTATACATATAGTTTCAGGGACATTACCTGATACATGTACTTGCACACTTACCGGGAGGACTTGTGGGATGAAATTTAGGGATAGGTTGCAAATTCTTGTTGCATAGATCACCATCGTCACAACATGCCACTGACTGAGGGACAATGTGAGGTACTATATCCCCTTTGCACTGGAAAGAAAGAAACAAAGGAATTTAATTGGTTTTACACTTTCGGCACCTTCTTCCCTATCTTTTAAACCTACCAAGTTATTCCTGCATCCCAAATGAAAAATGTCAGAAATCTGTCATCAGAATTTCCTACCAGTAGACTGCGACCTTGTAATTGCCAAATATTTGCCTTATATTAAAGTTACCCGGTATATTGGTAAACCTGCACCGCCACCAAATTACCCTAGTTCAGATCATTTTCCCTTGCGGTACTTTTCACTTTCCCACTGCATCCAACTTCACAAAACATGAAAATTATTAAAAGTGGTTTGCAGTTAAATGATGATCAAGAAAGTCTCGACAAGCATGATTGAAGCATGAATTCAGCCTGTCCAGGGTGAATACCTGCACAAAAGGTGCATACGGGCATGCATAGAACATACCACACAAAATGGAGGCATGTTTTCTGCATATGCATCAATCCTGCTTTTAAACCAATACATAGCCACACAGGGAAAATAAGTACTATGGAAAATAAGTGCCTCAAATATACTCCCTTTGATGCATGATTGATGCATGCTTATTGATGGCATGCTGGCTTCGCAGTAAACTGAGCTTCCACCAGTCTCTCCAGAGGGCAAATTTCACCAATTCCAACACACCCCAAATTCAGATATTTCATAGCAGACCAAATTTTGAGAGTCCTTTCAATATTTGCTTTTTAGGTATGGGACTTGAACTGCAGAGCAATACCGTGAATACAGGATGCCGTTCCCAGCCTCCATCTGTGTCAAAAGGGTGCTTCATGCCGAAGACACACAGTAATACTACACCAAAATGCATGGGGCTGACCCACTACACACATTTCAAGGGCTTTCTATTTTAATATGGAGTAACATCACCTGCATGTGAACATCAGGCATAACTTGTGAAGTGCCATACATTTTGGGACATTCATGACTTCTGGTCTGTAGTTGTTTTTTATAGGCCTAAAAGTGCTGAACTTTTTGTGTGATCTCTAGCCAGTCTGGTCTTTTGATGGGAGTTTGCAGAAAGATACTACACTTCGCTTTAATGTGAAATCTAAAGCCTGCACAATTGATATTGTATTCCATTCACCCCTGTGCACCACAATTCAACAGCTGACATGACTTTGAACCTGAACAGTTTGAACAGATGCATGCATGCGCAAAGAAATCTACAAGTATTTTATAATGTATTCTGTGTTGTCTTAACAAGATGGAAAATAAAAAAGTACTTAGTGTATTGACCATCATTAACCCATTAACTGTGTAATTAATTTTTGGAAAAAATTTTCTTTCTTAGAAAAAAAGTGCCAAAAAAGTATTTGACACATAAGGTGCAGGACGTGATATAACATCCTACGCAATGTGAAGCGCCATTTCCTTGCAGGGCGTACTATTACATCCTACGCAAGCTGAGATCCTCGGGTGTTTTCGGGGGTTCCCCAGATTTTGTGATGACGTAATATGACGTCCTACCCAGTTAACGGGTTAATATTACATATCACAATCGTGCCACTGCAGGACATACCGTATCTTTCTTCCTCAGAGATGTAGCAGATCAACGCTGAATACTTGCAAAGACTTTTAGTTTCATCAGAAACTGATAGATCACAAAAGTGAGAAGAAGTCCTACTTACTGACAAAATTGATCCTTCATCAGGTGGAAGGCACCCATAACTCAACGTAGTCACCGCCACACCATTTTCCAGCTCCCTTTTTATCGCTGCAAAACATTTACTCTCTGGCCTTGCAATACATGTGTCATTCACATGTATATCGGCATGGCATGGGTCACAAAAGCACAATAATGAGGAGGCTGGAAAGAGAAAAGGGACAAAACCATGGTGAAAAATCTGAGGGTGAGCTAAAATCCGGAACACAGTTGACAGACTGGCTAATCGTGTTCCTTATGTAGATAGGACTGGTGTCAACCTGAAAAACAACAGCACTGAAACAGAAAGGAAGTCCAAGAGAAGAAGTTACAAATTACACTAAAGACAAGGGCCTATATTTTGAAGAAAATGGAATGTTGCCTTTTGTACATAAGGCCACATAAAAAAGCTGGTGATCNATACTTGCAAAGACTTTTAGTTTCATCAGAAACTGATAGATCACAAAAGTGAGAAGAAGTCCTACTTACTGACAAAATTGATCCTTCATCAGGTGGAAGGCACCCATAACTCAACGTAGTCACCGCCACACCATTTTCCAGCTCCCTTTTTATCGCTGCAAAACATTTACTCTCTGGCCTTGCAATACATGTGTCATTCACATGTATATCGGCATGGCATGGGTCACAAAAGCACAATAATGAGGAGGCTGGAAAGAGAAAAGGGACAAAACCATGGTGAAAAATCTGAGGGGAGCTAAAATCCGGAACACAGTTGACAGATTGACTAATCGTGTTCCTTATGTAGATAGGACTGGTGTCAACCTGAAAAACAACAGCACTGAAACAGAAAGGAAGTCCAAGAGAAGAAGTTACAAATTACATGTACACTAAAGACAAGGGCCTATATTTTGAAGAAAATGGAATGTTGCCTTTTGTACATAAGGCCACATAAAAAAGCTGGTGATCGTCCCCGCCCGACCCCTTTTTTTTGAAAAAAAACTTTTTTCCAAAAAAATTTTTCCAATTTTTTTTCTTCAAAAAAACGTTCAAATTGCGCTGTGTTAAATAAATTTTGACCACTTGTAAGTTCATACTAATTTCCTAATTCTCACCACAGATCTTTGAAGAATTACTTCTGAAACATACGAAAGAGCTGGCACACATGAAAACTAATCATCTTGCGAAGTTGGAAGGAACACTGTTGATGGCATATCCGTTGAATGGATTTACATGTCCTATTCTGGAAAAATTTATGCCTAGTTGAGCTACCTATGGCCCGCTGCACAATGGAGACAACTGCCCCCCTCGAGTTTTATCACTGTCTAATTCTGGTCATCTTTCAGCATTGAGAAAGCATGAATCCAATAGGTTGTAATTTGTTCCTGTGTGCCGTCCTGATAAATACCAATATGCAGACATGCTGACGACATCTATTGTATTGGCATCTCGGCCCAAGTACAAGTATGGTACAGACAGACTACTGCATCAGCAGGAGGCACTGTCAAAACAATTAGAAGTGTGTTGCATGCTCTGTTGATAAAAAGATCTTGCACTGAAGTAAGTGATTATTTTATGATGGTTCAGCATGAAAAATCAGCCTGACATTCAGTCTATGCATGTAATAGAGGCCTACTTCTGTTTGGCTACATGGGACAATAATATCACGTCAGGGTGTGTTTCAAAATTGGTCACCCAAGAAAATGGGGCAAAATTTTACTTTTGAAATGATCACAAAGATTTGTGCCATTGTTTCTCTATCTGGGATGTACAGTGTCACTCATTTGAAGGAGGGTATCAACAAATATTGAGCTTATCAGCAAAATCTATCGTTCCGTCTGACAACAAAACTACTTTCTACTGTCAGACTTTAAAGGGTTATTAGATCAATTAGTTTGCAGTGCCACAATTTAGAGCTGTGATACCTAGATCTGACATTAATACGGTATTGTAGAGTTTCCAGAAACAGGCTTTCACCAGTATAGACAAAAGAATGGTGAAAATTTTCTGGTGTCAGACGGAACAGTTTTTGAAACACACCCGTCACTAACATCAACTGCCATTTAAAAAACATAACAAAGTACTTAGTTATCTACAATGTTGTTCTACGAACACTTTATTGTGAAAGAACTTTTTTCAGTATGGGAAAGTGGAACATTAAGATATGAATGGACTTCACCCATCAAGAGCTTTGGCCTCCTCCCTACACATGCACAGGCCCACTGGAACCTTTAGGGTCAAGTAGGCTCCAGTAAGACTGTACCATGTGTACGCACGCTGTGCACTGTGCATAGAATATCATTTCCTTATCGAGAGATATATTAACAGATGCCAGTCAACCCGAACCAAGGATGACCTCAGAAAATGCATTGTGTAGGCTACTTGTGCAAGTGTTTTATGATATTTGTATGGTTCTTTTATGACCCTTTCAGTCCCATGATTTCATAATGTAGATTCAAATATGGAATGTCAATTTTATTTGGAGGGGTAAGGGGGCCTTTAAATCTAAATGGAATGGAAACAGGACATTCTTCTAAGATTATGTTGTCAGAGAAAACATAAGAGGCAACATCAAGGTCATACTATCACAAGACATAACAATACACTCCCCAAAACAACAGGTCAACTGTTGACGAATTTGCTAAGGTATATGTCCTTCAAAGATTCCCGTAGCCATAAAGGACAAAGCCATAGTTGATAATGTATACTATAACATACAAGACAGGGTCAATTAGCGAGCACCCACTTCAAAGACAGGCTAGGTTATTATCTTTGGCACTTCCATTCCTTTAGGCCTAAGTATACACTTGAAATGATGACAAAAAAACTTCGTAGCCATATAAACACAGGTTACAACCAGTCAACACTGATGTCTCCTCATACTTGTATAAATGTAAGACAATTTCGCAACAGTATGTAAATTCATCAAGGATGTACAAATCCAACAGATTTCAGCCTGGTATGGCAGCTACATTTATATCACCACACCAGCAGCGCAGTGTCTTCAGTTGTGGAGCCATACCTTCACCTACTGCACATGTAGGTGCCGGTCTGAACACACACTACGCTTGGAATTAACACTCACAGGACCAAGTAAACGATACAAGTCTTTTTCATAAGTAGGCCTAAATATACCATACATGATGTCTTCCATTGCTGAGTATTTTATGCACTGACCATTTGATAAATGGATGAAAAAGCAAGTGTAGGAGGTATTTATTGTTCTTTTTTAATGTGAAGCAAATTGCATGACATCGAAAGACTGACTTGGGCATTGCAGTGAACATCAGTTTGACAGGCCCCTGACTCACATGTGGCTGTAGGCCATAGCAAGCATGACAGTTTTGCCTACGGGTTTCAAGAAAACACAAGACTTTTACTAATAATATGGACAGAAACAATCCTTGACAAAGGCTGCACTACTGAATATTGAACCTAGCGAGCCAGAGAATGCCTTGTGGGGCAGGAAACCTGAACAAGACTGTACCGTCTTCCACTGGTAGACACTCAGTGCATAGACGCAACCTGAACGAATCCAAGAGTAAGAGAGACCATGAGAGGTTGCAGCCGGTCACTTCACAACCAGTACTTCAACAGTGTCAGGGAAGTACACCAACCATGATTCCTGCACTTCAACAGGAATGAGGACCAGTTCCATATCAACAGAGTAACAGAACATACATGTATGTATGTTCACACGTCCATGCGAAGAGGCGAGTGTCTTCAAGACAATGAAAATGTTTTGATCGTCCTAAATTCTGCTATCTGGCGAGGACAACTGAAGCCATTAGAAAACACCTCCGCAAGGATACCTGGCAGTCCTCCTTCACTGAAACTAAACATCCTGATTGGCTCACTCCTCATCCCAGCATGCCAAGACCAAACAACATGAAATACACCAAAGGAACATAAAACAAATGAACGCTAAAAATATTAACGAATGTTTGCCTATCTCAAGGAGACTATTTTGAAAAGCATCATGTTCTCTAAGGTAATAAGGCGGATGGGGTAACTGAAGTGAGTGCCGCTATGACCAAGAAATCGACATTGTCTCCCGTTTCCTGTAATTGGCTTGATGCGATGTCGACTGCAGTTACAACAACTCCATCATAGTTCTTACATCAACATCCTCCTCCTGTTGTATTTGGATTAACAACTGAGGGAATGCGTGCTGCATTCATCTGAAAGAGGGGGCCAACTGAACTTTCTCACCATCCTTACTTTTCATTTATACTATAGATAGCCACATCAAATGCACATGTATTGTTAACTCTTTCAGCCCTAGGCGATTTTTCCGCCGCGACTCCCAGATCCTAGGCGATTTTTTTGAGAAAAAAAATACTTCAATATTTTTTAAAAAACCACTTTGCCAATCTTTAATTATACTGTAGAAAATTGGGTCTTTAGGGTTGGACGGATATACTCGTTCATAGGATTTGAGAATGATTTTGGCAAACGGATATATCCGTCCGTAGGGCTGAAAGAGTTAAACCCATCGTGCAGTTTCAAACCACTATACCCACTACGTTACCTGCGCTCTGAAACTGCTTCAGTTGGTGTGATCATCAAGTACATGTACCACTAATTAGAGGGCGTTAGCTGTGCAATTCAGGGAATCTGCCGCAAGTGCACATTTTGTACACATATCTTAGCCAATCAGAAATTGTGTTACGGCGGTGTCGGTTAAATGTCTCATGATGGCTTATGATCGACTCCCTTGTCAAACAGTGCCATCTATTGATGATCCTCCACGTTTGGCATCAATCATGCCAGTGTTTAGTAGGTCTATAGG
>NMRB01001239.1:2862-13317 GCA_002633025.1 Notospermus geniculatus
CATATATATGTTTCTTGACGTGCTCTACACAATTATGCTAATTAGATGCCGACCAGAGGTCAAGATCAAGGTCAAAGGTCAAGGTCAATACACAGATCAACGAAAAAATTCACTTACGCCACATAAAGTTTATTCTACATCGTACAAATTAGCGTCAAGTGTGCAATTTTTAGTGTATTTGTCATTTAGAGGTATGAGTGAAAAATAAAATTATTGGTAGATACCCGTTGCCATGGTAACCAAGTTGCTACCGTTCATTTCTTGATGGTCCCCGTTTCTGGTTACGTCACACCTGACGCACAGAGCACAGAGCCGAAACGTGTTTTGTATTGAATAACAACTAGCTTTTGCAGTTTTCATGTACTTGGATGATGTGGATTCGGAATCTGGTCGAGTGCCACCTTGGCACCCTTCAGCATTTTGAGAAATTCCTGTTTCCATGGCAACGGACGACGAATTCAATGGATTTTGTTCAATGCCGATTATTTCAAAATTAGAAATGGTTTTTATTTGGTTCAAATGATTATTCATATGTTTGTATAGCTCAGCTACCTTTTTGGCACATTGCCAATTTCATCAGAGGTCAAGGTTACTTGAAAAGGTCAAGGTCATACACACATTTCGATACTTTGTCTCGTATACATCTCAACAACAACTGAAACGTAACAGTCACTTGCCCACACCACAGACAGTGTATAACTATTGTTTTCATTAAAAAATTGCGTTGGTATTATACTTTCATAAGTATTACGCCCAATATTATTTTGAGCTCTCGAAAGGAGGTCGTTAGGACGCAACTGGGCCCTTGCGGATTTGGAGCTTTTTTTTGTTCTGTGCGTCAGTTCAACATGCGACATATGGTCGAATCAATCTACCAACAAGAGGCCCATGGGCCTTGCGCTCATCTGACTATGATCTGCGAACTCAAGAGGGTGAAACAGGCGAAACGAGATAAAACAGTGCGTCTTTTTTAATGGTTCACAAGCAAATATATAGCATTCCTCGTGGAAATCAGCGGAAAGGGGTATCACTTTGTGAATCAAAACGGGTATCTTAATATTAGACCACTTGGGTAGGAAGGGGTCAGTATCTCTCGGTGAATGGAGATATATGTCGTATTGGGTGACTTCCCATTTTGCCAAATCCAATTTCGCCAAGTCCCATTTTGCCAAATCCCATTTCGCCAAATTCCCATTTGGCCAAATTCCCATTTTGCCAAAATCCCATTTGGCCAAATTCCCAATTTGCCAAATTCCCATTTCGCCAAATTCCCGTTTGGCCAAATTCCCATTTCGCCAAATTCCCGTTTCGCCAAAACTTTACTTGACACCCCCTGTGTTCTCTCAAAATGAATCGTTCGAAATATTAACAATTTTTGAAGCAGGGATAGAAGTGTAACAAATTAATCATTCCAAGGAAGACTGATGTTATTTTCTAGGTAAATTCTTCAACGATAACGATTGCTTTTAATTTCAATTTTCTTGTTCTTCTGATATGCCTTGGGTTCCTCTTGCAGTGTTTGCTCCCTTCATATAATGTATCTGTACTGACATATATAGTCAAGGGAACAAACACTGCTAGAGTTGTGTAACCCTGGGTGTGGCACATTACACCCGTCCTTTTTGAAGAGGGAGACAGAAGGCCCCATCCCTTCCAAATCCTGAGTGAAACAGTTTGATAACCAAGGGCCTTATCCTAACCCTAACCCTCTATTTTGAAGTACTTTGCATTGGATCGGTCCATTAGATTAGGGGTTATAGCCTGAATAACAAATTTGGCGAAATGGGAATTTGGATGGGATTAAGTTCGCTAATTACTATTAAAAGGTTGCTGTAACCTACGTATACTTTACTACCTACCTACTTAAAAAAATGACAGGAAGGAAGAGGAATCATGGGTCCGGACTATCTATTTTCGGACTGACGCATATTCTGAGCTTGTGTACACCAATGATCATGTCAGTATGAAAGGTCAAATGTCAGTGATGACGTCATCGAAGATTCCGACCGATTCCGATCAAAGAGAAAAAAGTTATGGCCGAAAACCCGGAAATTGCCGAACATTTCCGAAGTATTCCGAAGATACCCCAGTGCTCCCGAGTGATCATCCGCGACTTTGCACCCCTAGCGGTGGAATTTGAAACTAGGATGATAGAGTAACGCCCTCTTTTGGGTCTAGTTGAGGTCGAGGTCACTTCAAAGGTCAAGGTCATTCTTTGTGGCGCCCTCTATATTTCAGTGCATGACATCCAATCAAATTCGGCCTCATCAAGATGGTTACCGTGGTTACCATACTAAGTTGAATCCTCAAACTCAATAAAACGTTTAAAAAAACTCCCGCCTTCGTCAAAAGTTGAGAGTGGAAAGATGCTAATCAAACATTTTATTTATATGGCCTTACACGTGCGAGGTCTAACTAATCGATCTTGGGAGTTCTCGATTTCTTCATTTCTTGATTTCTCTGTTTACCAATACCCGATACATACATGACGCACTGAATAACAAGCGATTAGCAAAGGGGAAGACCAAATGCTGTGTTGAGAATACCTGATCACTTTCGTTTAAGGGTCGGAGATAGGGCAACATATCAATCATCGGCAGTGTTCGGAACGGTCCTCTCGGTTAGCCGAGGAAGTCAAAGAGGGGCAAGTTACCGACCTGTTGTCGACTTCGTTAAATATCGAAATATGTCAGTAGTAATGTACATATACATTAGACCATACAAAAAAAACATACAGTTCAACATTTTCCGCATGGCGAAGAACTGGGATTCATTTAGTTTTGGGAATAGTGGACACTACTGGATCTGTTTTCAAGACAGTGCTGGTTTAGGATGCATCAGACCTCCCGGAACACCTCCAGTACAGCAGTGGTTCTTTATAGTTGTCACTGTCGACTTCTCCGGGAAAGAGATCAACTTATTCCTGGATGGACACCGGAAGGGTGGTGAAATCGTCACCAGTCTAAACCCAAAAAACGTTTTCGAAAAAGATCCCAAGATAACATTTGCCGAAAGTGATTCCATATCTGTTTATTATGCTCATTTTGCTGTGTTCCCGTTTATTTTTTCCCAGCAAGATGCCAAGTCCTACATGGAACAGACTGGTAAGCCTTTCCCCATGCTGTGGTAAATTGCGGGAAAAAATGTTCACTGTCACCCGATCGATGTTTGCTGACTACAGTACATGCTTGACACGACACATTGGTGAATGGCATTTCGCTTTAACTAATCCACGCTTTATGCGTTGTTTATCCTGAGGTGCCTGAGGGGAAGGGCTAAATTCTTAAGCAAGTCCCAGCTCCATTACAAGTTGGTATCTGGTGTACTTCACAGCTCCCGTTACAGATAGTGTTAATTAGGCCTAATGATACACGAGTTGTGAATATATTAACGGAACATTCAAACTATTAAGTGCCTCCAAATCACATTTCTACACAGAATAGCGGAAATTATAGGATACGGTATCTTAAAGCTGACGTGAACGAACAAAAAGCCCTCATGCGGCGAGCAAGAGAATTGCAAACGCCCTGCAAATACCTCAAACGAAGGCTCAGAACATGATAGGCCCCACGATGTCAGGAGGGCGCCACCTTATTTGTCTACGAGCTTTCGAGGTGTCAACATCCTACGGTGAGCTCCTGCTGAACAGTTTTTTTGAAAGAAAAAAATTTGACCCAGCTGGGAATCGAACCCGCCCCTTGTTATCTCTGTTCCGCCGTCTTTCCCATTCGGCCACCGAACTTGTTGGAAGACTTCACATGTTTTCTCTTATTCGTAGCATTATAACGTACGTGGAAGGCCTATGTCTATGACAAACATAAATCATGTCCCTGTCAGTTGGCTCGTTGACCGAGTGGTTAGAGTGGTGGATTACGAATCAGAAGGTCGACGGTTCGAATCCCGTCTAAATGACTACAATTTTGTTTCTTTGAGTTGTGTAAGAGGTATCCGGAGATGTTGACAGCTCTGTTGCTTGAAGGCAAATAAGGTGGCGCCCTCCTGGCGTCGTGGGGTGTATCATGTTCTGAGCCTTCGTTTGAGGTGTTTGCAGGGCGTTTGCAATTCTCTTGCTCGTCGCATGGGGGCTTTTTGTTCGTTCACGTCAGCTTTAAAAAAGGCCTCGATCAGTACAACACACAGTGATATATGAATGAAATCATGCAAATAAAAAAGATAGCCAGGAAAATTTGCTACGATATAATGTTGGGACCAAATTTCCGTTTCCCATTGGTTTGGAGATATCCAAGAAAAACTGCTGTCCATTTGCTTTTGGCCATAAATGTCCATTCCTGGGCTCCTTCATCAAATAGGTTGATTCTTGGAAGGACCGTTCGAATACCTGGAAATGTTAACTGCCGGTTAACACCGTGTTAACAGCCTGAATACAAGATGTTGAGGGGATGTAAACCAGCACCTTATATATTCAGCTTAGCAGCTATGATAAGGGATCTGCGACAGTAAGACGTAGGCCTAACACACATGGAATTCTGACCTCACGCAATAATGCATTCTCGATCAATTTTCAGTCAAAAGGCCACATGGTAAGTCAGGAAAATACATTTGGTCACAGACTTCTATATCAAAGATACCATAAATCCGTATAACACTGGGTCGGTAATAATAAGGCCGCTATTACATAGAAGTATACGGTATACGAAAACACCGGTTAACAAAGGCTTCAAATGGATTCACGACCGTGAAGCCATTGTAAAACGGCGTTTTCGTATACCGCATACTTCTGTGTAATAGGGGCCTAGGAAGACGCATGGATTTAGTTAATGATTAAAGAGGTTGCGTACGACTGTTCTCTCGGCTTGAGAGATGAAAGAATTTGCCTCTAGGGATTTAGGCCTTTACAGTATGTAGGCCTATCAATGACGTAAACCCCAATTTAAAACCAAACATTTTTTTTTGAATTTACCCAAAGAAACATACCACGATATTCCATTTGAAGGACGAGATATCCCCTTGTTTGATACCGTGATCCAAAACATTTATTGTCATGGCTGACTGAATTAACAAGTCATTTCTTGGAAGCATTAAAAACCATCAACATGACAAGTTATCACATGGAGAGACGATGTGGAGTCGTCATTGAGAGAAACGAAGCTCACGTGGATGGACTACCGCCTTCTTTTACAGGAAGCGCACACGGCAAGCAAACTCAGGTTTGCTACAACACTGTTATAACATGACATTATTGGTGCTTTTTCCCATGCTTATTGAAGGAGAAAAAGGTAATGATAAACTACTTTGTTTTCTCGAACTTTTTTTGTGTCAAAACGAATATTTGAGGACGGTCTAGCTGTTTACTGACACACAACAAGGGCAGGAATACGTTTTTTGAAGTACATGTACTACTTTCACCATGTAACCTGAAGCTGATTGGTCCATTACTGGGATGTGACCGTAGGCCGTTGCCAAACCTCACTAACAATGAGGTTTCGCAAATCTGACGAAACACGAAGTACGAAATACGAAATTCAGCTTCATTTCGAGGACCTAATGTATTTCCGGACATGCATGGTACCACAAAAAATGTCCCTGCTGGCAGTGCGTCTTTTCATGCCTCGAAGCGTCATGGAAATGAAATCCAATTTCGTATTTCCTATTTCGTCAGATTTGCGAAACCTCACTAATTTCACGTGAAATAGGAGCAGTACAGAAGAGTTTAAGAAACAGCAACTGTAAGGCTTCCTGTACATAGAAGTATACGGTATTCGGTATACTCTATACGGTATACAGTATACGGATACGGCGATTTATATTACGTTGGGCCATTTTATCGTTGGATTTGCATTGATGGAAAGTACTAAGACATGTGAAGGATGTGTCAGGATGTGTCAAGCCTTGAGGCTTCCTGTACATAAAAGTATACGGTATTCGGTATTTGGTGCACGTTTCGTTAGGCTTCCTGTACATAGAAGTATACGGTATTCGGTATTTGGTGCACGTTTCGTAATGCACGCGTATACTAGGAAACGAACAAGTTTATTTCCAATAGCGGGTTACATAGCACTATACGCGGAACGGTGCACGCTATTCGCGTATAGAAGGAATCGCGCTTGCACGATTTTTCCTCTGCGTATACTGAGCGTGGTCAGGAGAATAGGCATAGATTGGTCAGATAACTCACTTCTAAATATTTTTTTTCGTTGATTTTCAGCAGAACTATATTCCCGGCAATCAAAGTCAAAGAATATTGGTAGTCACTATCTGATTGTGAAACAAAGNAAAAAACGTCCTGACACATCCTCTACACGACTTAGTACTTTCCGACAATGCAAATCGAACGACCAAATTGCCGAGTTCAGCCCAGCGTATATCCTATATAAATCGCCGTGTCCGTATACCGTATACCGTATAGAGTATACCGAATACCGTATACTTCTATGTACAGGAAGCCTAAGAGCCCAGTCATTGCCGTTGAAATAGGTATCTAGCATTAACGCACCAATCTCGATCATTTCCTCTGCACTCGATAAAATCATTTTCTATGTAATGAGGCCGAATGGGTGAATGTCGTCCTGGGTGACCCTAAATGTCACCCAGGACAAAACTGGGTGACCCTAAACGTCACCCAGAACAAGGCTGGGTGACGTTTAGACCCTAAACGTCACCCAGTTTGAAAGTGGTGCCATTTTAAAACCTGCGTCTGAGGTTGGCTATCAATAGTGGAACGTCTCTCAGCTAGCACTCGCAAAATCATGGAAATGAACAAACGGGACTTTGACGTTTTTGCATCATAAAATCCGAGAAAAACATGGATTTGATACAGCAATAAGCATCTTCATCGTCTGATGAGGAACACCAAGGACGCAAAGTGTAAAGTCGGTGGGTCGGACTAAGAGGATTGGGAACTTTTGACGAAAGCTTTGTCTGGCATTGAGCTTGTCAATGATGGAGATGTCAGAATTCGTTTTCAGCTACACGAACAGCGTACCACTTACCTCGGACGCAGGTTTTAAAACGGCATGATTTTCAAACTGGGTGACGTTTAGGGTCTAAATGTCACCCAACCTTGTTCTTGGTGACGTTAAAGGTCACCCAGGACGACATTCACCCACTCGGCTGTAATGAGCCATTCCTCCATTCAGAGCTGTGACAGGAAATAATGGCCAAAAAAACTGTCCTAGGAACAAAAGATCCAGTTGTTACATCTAAATTTCTGGCGATTGGTTTCTATAGCCATGACCCTTAATCTGGCTGAATCGGTTAATGTCGTCCTGGGTACACCTCATTATTACCCAGGGTAATCCTGGGTAATCCTTTTTGTTACCCAGGATCGTCCTGGGTACAAATAAGGTACCTTAACATTACCCAGTTTTAAAATCCGCGCCATAGGATGGAATAGATTGCAAATACGACAGTAATATCGCGGTCTTTAACGCGAGTTGCCATTCTGACAGCTGCTGACAATCACCACGTCAGAATATACGTGTATAAATTCGTGGCGGGCTAGAATAAGACAGTACCGTACTCGAGCGCAAGTGGAGAATGGCGCGGATTTCAAACTGGGTAATGTTAAGGTACCTTATTTATACCCAGGATCGTCCTGGGTAACAAAAAGGATTACCCAGAATACCCAGGGTAATAATGAGGTGTACCCAGGACGACATTAACCGATTCAGCCTTAATCTGTCATTGAACAATAGAAGCGGACACTTTTAACAGCGGGCACTGTTTGCTGTTAACACTAGCGGAGGTCTACATTGGAATAGATTGGTTCGCCAATCAAACTGGTGTGAACGCTTGGCAAGTTTCACCTGGTGCCAATTTACTCAGCGTGCACAACACATCAGCTTTTCCAGAGGCTCTGGAGAGGCTTTAGAGACCATCAGCATTTTGATACATGTATTCCCAAACGACCCATGCGCGCGCAAGAAGGACACTCTTTCGGGAATGACTAAGATTTTTACGACACAGTTTTTCTCCCATCGCATATCGGCTCATGTATTAATTCGGTTTATACATGCAGGTTTCATTTTCGACAGGAAGCTGCTCGGTTGTGTGGGCCTAAAATCATTCACTGTCCAAAGTCGGTTCGAATGCGTTGCTAAATGCATACAGGAGCAATCATGTCGTTCGATCTCAGTGACGTCACAACTGACGGAATCATGTTGGCTGTTTTCATTGGAGCGGAGCTGCAGAGAAAGAAGTCGACATTGTACGAACTGGAAATTCAGAGCAATAGAATACGAATAGATTCCAAAACGAAAGTAAGAATTTTAAAAAATTCGAGACGACGCTGGAAAACTGACAAAGGGCCGAATATGCTGGCAAAATGGCTGATAAGTTGGTCATCGATTGCCTAATCTAGGTACTGTACATTTCCTCTCGGGATATTAGCAGAAAAGGTAGAAATTCTCATCGAAAACAAGACAAATCGAGTTTTTTTATACAAACTGAGCACATTGCCAGTTCATTATACATGTTATACAGTATACTGGTGACTTCCCATTTCGCCAAATCCAATTTTGCCAAATTCCCATTTCGCCAAATTCCCGTTTGGCCAAATTCCCAACTCGAAACTAGAAACGTAGGCTAAAATTTGCCTGAACTCATTACAATAGACATTGCATGTAATCATCCATTATATGAATCGCGGGTTTTTCATTTGACCTACTTTTCAAGTCACAGAGGTCAAAGTTCAAAATCCCACTGTTGGGTGGGACATTTGTGGATATCTGACATAGGGTGTTTTGACTTGCTGTGAAGATAAATCTAGGCACCCTCCACAAAGTGTATGAAATTTCGACCCAGTCGGACTTCAAATTTAGCCGCAAGGCAGCCATCTTGAAAAATGGACTTCGGCCCATGGGGTATCTCATAAATAGGAGTAGCTATAGGATGCCTTGTACGAACTGGAAATTCAGAGAAATTGAATACGAACAGGTTCCAAAACAAAAATGGCGGCGGCAGGGTCCACAGGGTTCACAAGGTGATTAAGCATTAAGGGTAGCACTCGGCCTCATTCCCCCGGGCTTAAGCAGCCGCGTATTGGCATACAATTCATTGACATTCCATACAAGGTGGCGTATATACTTTACTTTCGTCTGCCTAAGGTCGCTTCATTAAACACCAATTCTTTATGTATGCACTGGCCAAGGTAAAGTCCTTTCAATATGACTGGCTGGCACCCATCTTCGATAATCGAAGGCTGATCTGCTAACCACTGCGTTACATCGCACATCTACCCTTCGAGAAATAGACCGGTCCACGGCGTATCTTGGCACGATGCCAACTTTACCGGTCGACCAATCAGATTGCATTTTATATCGGGTCTTCGGCAGGGGCTTCGGTTACCACTATTCATACTACGTGGAAATTTTACAACACTGGTTCTGATTGGCCTCCTCTTCTCGAGGCAGCGGATCCGTCGCAGACAGGTCACTTTCTCGAAGGGTGATATGGGATATAACGGAGTGGTGAGCAGATCGCCCTTCGATTATCGAAGATGGCTGGCACCATGGCCATTGGTCATTTTTGTTGAATAGAATAGACTTATCCTTTGTATAATTATTCCAGGAGGCTATACCTCTACTGGCATGAATATGTGGAAGGGACCTTAGACAGACGAAAGTAAAGTAATACCACCGGTAATAGTTTATTTTATAAAGCGTAAATTCATACAAAGGTGCATTCTCTAAAACGCTGTTTTACAAACAATTTAAGAAGTAAAATGAATTAAAACATTTTACAAAAAGATGAGTTTTAAGATGTGACTTAAAAGACTGGATGGATGTAGTCTTGTTCATATTAATATCAACACCGATTATCTCAAATATTTCATAAACCACCAAACGAATTTAAATGCGGTTTTCTGCATGAGGTCAGAAATATTGTTGACTACAACTGGGCATCATTGTATTACCCATACCCATACCCAGTCTTCCCCCATAAATCAGAAGGCCTTCCCCTGGAATGCACATGTAGGAGACTGTCCCTTCAAATGTACCGTTCAGTCAGAACAGTGCTACCAGAAGACAGCTCTGTAGTCATCCCGGTAGTCATGTCCATAAGCACAACGACATTTATTGTGCACTAGGTGCACTTTATTTTCGTGCTTGATTTGTCGTTTCCATATACTTTTCTCTGGGGTAGTCTGTAGTTTCCGGAATGCTGGAAAGCTGGAAACCTGGAAATATGGAAAGTACCGGAAAGTATGAAAAGTTTATTAAATCCATTAATTGATCACTTTTTGTCATTTTTTGTGCTGTATATAAAGCTGGTGATCACTCACTTTCAACCAAACCCCAAATCCTAACCCCCATCTGCCCGATACTCGATAAAACCGAAAGAGTGCCTTTCTGGGCCAAGTGCCATTTGCTCAGTTCTCATTTTATAGACACCCAGTTGAACAAGGTGAGATCAGACAGGGAAACAGGATATGAAGCCTGCAGGCTTTCTTCCACTGAATGTGTATTTGCATAAATAACGGGTTTCTAAGGTGAA
>NMRB01001239.1:56388-81115 GCA_002633025.1 Notospermus geniculatus
GCTGCTGCGTTGTCACTTGAAGGTATCGAGTTATTACTTCAGTTGACCACACCCCCACACCAATCAGAAGAAGAAACGCCACTTGGAGGGAAAACCTTGTATTATTCTAGCAGTAGGCTACCTGCATTCAATTTTGGCCTCAAGATTTCGACGGATGTGCAGCTCTTCTGACACAGAATGAATCTTCATTTTGATCAACTTTCACGGATCTGGACGACAACGAAATTGTTCATACATCTATTTTGAGAGGTAAGAGCGCAGTAGAATCGCTTCATTGTTGGAAAGCAAATAATTTTGTCTCCTCAGCTCATCAAGAGGAAGCAGCGAACAAGTGATGTGCGGTTATATCCGCAAATAAGGACATTACAGCATCGAAAGTCGTCATGATATTGAATCATTGTGATGTGATCTCGAGTCGTAGCTAAGAAAGACGTTGGGTGGCGCTGTAGTCGCCAGGGTGATCTCGATTCGTAGCTAAGAAAACCGTTGGGCGGCGCTGTAGTCACAACAGCCCAAACCTTTTGACAAAATCTCTTGTACTCTCTTTGGTACATCAGTTTTACATGTACTTGTCAGCTTTGATAACTCCTCGTCATCTTAACGACTACAGCACCGCCAAAGTCGTTGTCAGCTGCAACTCGTGCTCCTCCACGGCTTAATCTATTTGAATAATGACACGTTCTGGTGATGACACTCTTTTGTCGAGTTTGAGAGTACATTTTTTTGGAAAATTCTTTTTCCAGGTGTGCATTGCGGCTACCAAAGACAAAGACAGCAGCCACAGTATGACGAACCTCAGTGAAACTACGGAAAGAGTGCTGCGAATTCGTCCAGCCAGAAGTAATAGCATGTTGCATTAACTGAAACATTTGGTAGGATTGGTCTGCCCTGATTGGCGGCTCAAAGAGTTCGACTCGCTCTTTCCAAGGTGTATCCTTTCAGTTTCTCTCATTCTGACGAATCCTTAAGACAGCCATGATGATGACAACGCGTTTCGATGTGTCAACTTTGTCTCCCGATTACATGTATTACGTCAAAATGATGCAGCGCTACGACTACCCAATAATGATGCTGATAGGACTTTTCGGAAATATCCTTAGTTTCATCGTCCTGAGTATGCCTGCCAACCGAAAGAACGTTATGTGTTTTTACCTACGGGTCCTTGCCATTTGCGATATATTGGCTCTTAATTCCTTCCTCCTCACACGGTGGGTGGCCAACGTTTGGCCTGAATACCTCTTAACTGAACGTTTCGGCACCGCTGTCTGCATCTGCTTCTACTATTTACCATTTATTTTCTGCGATGCTTCGATCTGGTTGATTCCAATCATTGCTTTAGATAGGTTTATCGTCGTCAGGTTCCCTTTAAAAGCGCCAATGATGTGCACGATGAAGAAAGCCAGGATCCTATTCACCCTCGACATCGTGGCGCACGTATTTCTTTACATGCCCAACGCATTCCGCAGGGCATCCAAAGACGACGACGGCCTTTACACAGTTTGTCATTTACCCCCAGCGCTGTCGTGGTACGAGTTGGGCTTCGAGGTCATCAACGCCTCCGTCGACGTGGTAATTCCAATGACACTTCTTTTCGTTCTGAACTTTGGAATCATCGCCACGATGCGGAAGCATACTGCAGAGCTTAAAGACACTGCAGGGGTCGAGGGGTCGAAACAACGATCAAAGCAAGAGCGTTCGCTGACAATAATGTTGGTGACGGTAGCCACGTCCCTTATGATTCTTCTTTTACCCTATACAATCGACTTTCTCGTTTGGAATTGTTTCCTCGACAAACTTCTCAAAACTGATCCATCTGTCCTGCCTATCAGAATGTTGACCTTCGAAGTTGCCTTCCAGCTTGCTCAGTTAAATAATGCACTAAATTTTTTCATGTATTTTGTTAGTAGTCCGAAGTTTCGAAAAGACGTTAAGATACTTTTATGTGGTAAAAATGGGAATTTTTCATCGTTATCGACGTCTTCGTCAGGGCCGAAGTCAACGCAAGTGTTTACGACATACAAATCGTAGGCTAGGGTGCCAAATAAGCCTACTATTATTTAACACCAGGTGGTGGGCACAATTTTTATATTTAAGCCCAAGTGACTTGAAAAATAGCCTGGTTCCCTGGCCACCGTCTAGATGGCGCTGTGTAGACGGTGGCCAGGCAGTAACCGTTTGCTTTTCCCCTGAATTCCGGGGAAANAGCTGCAGTAGGCTTCGGGCTCAAGTCTTTATACTAAACTTAAAGATAGGAAAATACGAATCACACTCTCGCGCAGGTAGGCCTATCTTGGGGGACGCAATACCGCCCTATCCTGCAAAGGAAAAGTAAGTACCCCAGCAACTGCATTGTCGATTGAAGTAGCTGGTCTATTGAACACTTCTGTGTTCGCTGTAGCGCACAGTATGCATCATTCTCCCTGTGATAACAAGTGAAGGCGTTTTGCTTCTTTATGAAAATGGCTGGAATACTTAGAAATGCTCCATCGCCTAACAACAGATGACTGTTTGTGCGGGGTGGAATATTTTCGGGTTATTTCAACGATCATCGCAACACGTCGAGAAGGCCATAGCATTGGCGCTCAAGACTCTCAAAGAGGAACATAGGCCTATGGAAACCAGGGGCCTGTTTCATATACACGTAGTTACTTTAAGCTAATGGTACCATTAACTTCAATGCATTTTCCATTTGGTTAAATGTACCATTAGCTTAAAGTCACTTTTTGAAACTGGCCCCATGACCTTTCGAATACCTACTCACAATAACACATGCACTCCTAGGACTACTATTCCTTTCACACACTCTGAACAACAGAGTCATGACTTTCGTCGTCATTGACTCTGACGTATCATGGCCGCCATATTTTTGCCAGCTGCAGGGACTACTTATTTTCAGTGGTCATGTGATCTCATCTGGTCATGTGACGAACAAGATGCCCGCAAGACTGCACGATAGTAGATCACCAATAACACCGAAAAAACTGCTACAAATGCCTGTTTATTGTGTTTAAAAGAAAAAAAACTGTGAAGAGTCGACTCGAGTGTATTCCGTTTGCGGGAAAGGTTTTCCAGTTGAGAAAAACAACAGGAGAGTTGAAGTTTTGGAGACAGTGCTCGGGATAACCGGCATTGTTGATGTTGTCCGTGCTGCTGAGCACTTCCGGCTGACAGAACATAGACATTACAAACAAAATTCCCGTTTCGTATATGTGACCCAATCTCGCAAAAGTAGGCGCAAATCGCAAACGGGGAAAGGGTTAATGGTCTTGTAACACAAGAGCTGAAATGTAGGCCTACGTCTCTACCGATTGACAATAGTAGTGGACAGCAGTGACAATACCTGAGTAAACTGATGACATGTGATGATCACCTGCGACATGCGCCTACTTTTGGCAGATCGGGTCACATATAATTACTGCGTAAATTTCCTTGATGATGGAGTAAATATATTCAGCAGCGATGTGCTGCACGATTTATTTTGAATTACAAGAAAAATTGTTGTCGTTTAAAATTGTTCAAGGGACTATTCAATATGCGGATGCAGCTAGGATGTTAGGCGGTCACGCTTCGCTACCAGCGCAGTGCGGTAGAATTCATAGACTGGTACCCGGTCGTCTGGGCAGCTTGCATTCGAAGACCGGTGAAATCAAATGATCTAACGGCGGAATTCCGACAAGAGTGACGTCATTCTACAAGCTCCAATAGCAAAATTGTGTCATGTTTACATTTTGACAAAATGGCGGCTCCCACAACTTGGGCATGATCATGATCATGATGATCTCGTAATCATGAGTAAATTTAGGTAAACCACTTTTCCCCTTAGTGGTGTCAGAAGTGGAAGCATTCACCCATTCAGCGGTACGAGATGGCTCATCTTTATCACTGAAATTAACAAAATTGTATTAATTTCTATCATTTAGTGTTATCTCTTTTCATATTTTTGGCAACTGGCAAGACGTTCAGATCTTTGGCATTTTTTTTCTACTACGTAACGTTTTCAACAGTCGGGGAGATTGTGTTGCAGGTGTGCACGGCCATATGGGATGTCAGCTGAATACGTCAATTTTCCACAGACAAAAGAGGAATGGGGAACAATTGCCGCAGAGTTTGAAAATGTGTGGAATTTCCCAAATTACTGCGGAGCCTTGGACGAGAAACACGTGGTAATGAAAGCCCCCGTGTGGTAACCCTTTTTTATCCAAGTTCTCAAATTCCATTGAAAGAAAGAAAGAAAGAAAACTATTTTCTCAGGAAAAAAACAGAGGAATGTTATTGTCTTTACATCAGAGCTTCCCTAGTATCATTTGCAAATGAATACAACTGATTTTGAAGTTTAAAAAATGTGCGTTAACCCTTTTTTATCCATTTCTCAAATTCTGACATTGCAATTTCAGAAAAAAAGTGATTTTCTCAAAAAATTCCCAACGGATTTTTTTCATTTTTGCATCAACACACTCCCAGGACCATACTCAAACATATGGTACAGGTTTGATTTGTGGGCAATTTCTTTGCTCTTAAACCCATTTCAGGCTCACTGTGAGAGGTTGGCGAACGTCGGACATTGATAATTGGTCATTTGGCGACGTTGGGATTAGGTAGTTCACGACGATTTGGGCAAGAGTCGGCCACGGGTTGTTCATCTACGTTTTGGATAGTGCTCGGGTGCTCTATAATGTCAATCAGAGGTTGGCGAATGGTTGGGCCAATGTCAGAACTTACCTAAAAACAACGTTGACCCAGCGTTATTGCGTTATTGCCGGGTGCAAAATGATGTGGGCACAACGTTGTAGGATGCCAACATTGGGCCAACGATCACATACGTTGTCCACTGACGTTTTTCAAGGTTGTGCCAACGTCGTTCTGCTGTCAGGGTAGATATCAGGGGTGGCCGCATAGAAACTCCGCTAGCGCTAGCGGAGCCCATCTGCCGATAGTGCTGTACATTTGTCCATGCATTTTAAAACCGATAGGCTGTCGAAGCACTAGCGGAGTTTCTATGCGGCTACCCAGGTGGCTTTATATCAGCACATTGCATGTAGCAATATTTAGGCCTAGAACAAACAATATTCTTGATTTTCAGATTGACTGCCATTCGATCATCCTGATGTCCGATACACTACTGGCAGAATTCATCTGTCTTGGTGATAGAGTAGCCGCTGTACACACAAAAAAATATTCATCTCAGCTTGAGATAAAAATGTCTTGAATGCTTGTCCGTAAAAGAAGTTACTTCTGTATCTCAAGTTGAGATCTTTGAATCTCAGTACGAATAACTTATGTTTCATGTTTAGATAGGACTGTCTCAAGTCAAATCTGCCAGCTGAGATGACGGCCATCTCGATATGAGTTAACAGTGGTCTCTATTTGAGACTGAAATGTGTTCAGTTGAAACGAGGTTCATTTCGACTGTCCCCAGTAAAAATATTCTGGATGATATTTTGTGCTCTTCTCTGGAAACAGATGAGATGACGTTCATTTTGATATGAAGTTATGGATTGTTTGTATCAACCCGACAGTTGAGTTCTTTATCAACCCCAATTGTTGGATCTTTCAACCCAACTGTTGGGTTGTTTGTAACCAACTGAAAGGGAAACATTCACAACCTATAATTTGTATCTCAGATTTCAAACAATAGTTTATCAATATTCTTATGTGTTTGCTTTCGTAAGTCAGTGTTTCTGCAATATTTTTTTGCAAATTGCAACACTGTTATCTCGTCAGGCCCAACTGGTGGACCGCACTGATCTAGTTTATTTGCGATGACCAATATCTCGATTCGATGTTATTGACATCTCAAGCGTGAGATACGTTGCGTATCGGGAGGCTTAACACGCTATTTGTCTCAGGTAGAGTCACAAATATATCAGGTTTTGCCACTAGACAGATGCTTTCTCGATTCGAGATATTATTATCTCAAATACAAGATATTTGTGTTTCAAAGGGCTTCAAGACAGCACTTATCTCAACTGGAGATCAATATTTTTCTGTGTGTACAGTTCTCTAAAGGCCTATCGAACTCAGCGCATGATGGTGGCGATGGAGAGAACCCGGCGAAACGTCACAAGCAGACTATCTTACAAGCACTGCGGAAGAAGTTCAAGGGACGTAGGAATAACAGTGACAATGACTTTGAAACTGCTGATTCTCAGAAAACGGCGAAAAAAGCAGTAAAACCAACAAGGAACATTGAGGTTGGATGGATTAATTTTGAGAATGGGTCTTATTTTCCAGATGGGAAGTCCCCTAAGAGACTGCTGTCTGATTTCGATTTCGATGTCGTAGACTTCAAACAAACTAAGCTAGACGCAGATAGCTCTGTGGGTGAGCTCTGTGACCTCACTGGTGTACGTATCATTCGGTTCTACCTCAGCTCAACCACACGTAAGACACTTACCGAGTCCCCGAGTTCAGATGATGATACCCTACCGAAATCCCATCCTGCAGGCCATCAGTTAAATCAAAGAACCGCACCGACGAGCCTTACAAGCCTACAGAGGCTGAGAACGTTGAGAAACGGACGCTGATTGTTGATCTGACATCCGACAATCAAACTGCGGAGCCTTTGCCTTCCACCTCGTCCACTGGCAGTGAGGATGACGCAGACAAGAAGGACAAGGCGCCCCTAGATGCACCCTCGGATAGGTCAAAAGCTACCGATTCTGCCTCTGTCTCTGTTCCCGTGGCCATTGCGGACGAAGACCGACCTAATGTGTCGATGGTCTCAGATGATCCCGAAATAAAGTTTGGTCCATTGGAGGAATCTGGAGCACCTCCGCTTGATGCTACTCTGCCTATGGGTCGGATAGAACAGGCCACACCGTCACACGAGCCTGTCAATTTTTGCATGGTTATCAATCGGGGAGAGCCTCTTAAGCAGCTGACTGAAGAGTTCACTAACCCTGAGTTACTGAAAACGGAAATCGAGATGCGTCGGAAAGAAACGAGTGGCGTTCTGGAGGCAGGTATCGGCACTCGAGTGATCAAAGACTGTCTAGCTGAGTTTTGGTAGGAATTCTACAGTATCTGCACCACAGGCAATGATTTTAAAATTCCCTTTATAGTACGAGAAAAGGCAAAAATGAAACAGGCAAAAAAGGACAAGGCAAATAGGAAGAAGACAAATTAGGAATAGGGCGAATAAAGACAAAGGCGAAATGAAAGAAGGCGAATTAGAAGTAAGGCAAATTTTGACAAATGCGAAAATAGAAATGGCCAAAAAAGAAAAGGCGAAATAAAACGACGGCAAGATATGACAAGGCAAAATAGGAAAAGTCGAATGTAGCCAAAGGTGAGATAAGATAAGGCGAAGTAGGAGAAGGCGAAATGAGAGATGGCGAATCGGGAAAAAGCATTAGAATCTTTTGACACCTACAATACCTTACAAATGGGTATCTGGTACATGAAATGTTTTATAACGGTACGACGAGAATAGAAATGTTGAGACATGGTGAATGGATATGAAAATAAGATGAGAAAAGGCGAATAAAAAAAGACAAAATAAGATAAAAAGGCAAAAATAGAAAAGGCCAATGGAGAAAAGGCAAAAATGAAACAGGCAAAAAAGGACAAGGCAAATAGGAAGAAGACAAATTAAGAATAGGGCGAATAAAGACAAAGGCGAAATGAAAGAAGGCGAATTAGAAGTAAGGCAAATTTTGACAAATGCGAAAATAGAAATGGCCAAAAAAGAAAAGGCGAAATAAAACGAAGGCAAGATAAAGTCTGGCAACATCTATCTTCGACCTAATGGAATGCGGAAGTCATGTAATGTGACTGAGCTTTGTGGTTTATAATCATGCCTGTCGATCACCTGTGGTCGTTCCCCGATTGTTCACGTTGTCCACCGGTTATTCAATAGCCGCGTGTGATTAAAGGTCCGTGGAAAATCCAACGATCAATTTCCTAGCTTCCGCATTCCATTAGGTCAAAGATAGATGTTGCCAGACTTTATGACAAGGCAAAATAGGAAAAGTCGAATGTAGCCAAAGGTGAGATAAGATAAGGCGAAGTAGGAGAAGGCGAAATGAGAGATGGCGAATCGGGAAAAGGCGAAATGTACACTTTTTGAAGGTGAAATGGGAAAAGGCGAATTGATATAAGGCGAATAGAGCAGACACCCGAACTGAATCAGCCAAAGAACATCACACCGGTGTCCTTAAAATAGAGAGAGCTGTTGTTTCGGCAGACGTGTCCGAAAGAGGTGCTGCATTAGACTTAATGGATGGGGGCATTATATTCTGTCACACCATTCCTTTATGGTCATACCCTGTAACGGATTTGCGTGCAACGGAAAGGCTCGCTCTGCATGTACATACATGTACATGTACATGTACGATAGTAAAATAATTTTCGACCCCAACCGAGGTCGTAGGCACTACTTTCTAGCAGAGATCCCAGAAGTAAAAGTGCACGTGCAACTGCAATGTAAGTCTACATGTTAGGCTATGTAATAAAAACTAATTTACAAGTAGGTTTAAGCTCTCTGTTTATTCCTGCGATACAATCCATACAAGACGAGAATTTTCTGTGTCTTATTTGGATGTTTTACGACCGTCTGTGAGGAACATGTCATTCAATCATCCCTCCCACCATGGTTTGCTCATTTCTTTTCGTATCGCCTCAATATCTCTTCTGGAAGAAAAGAGAAGTCGGTTTTAGAAAGGATTTGTTAATCTGAGATACTCAGTAGGCCTGTTGATATCAAAATGCCTAGTATCACTGCTTTTCAGAGCCATACGAATGACGCTGAAGTATCCAATCAGCTGCGGAACCGAGTCTTTCAAATACAATTTATTTATTTGACATGTAGTCAAAGTGGTCCACATCCTTATGCCGTTCTGCGGATGAAACATCGCGTAAAGGCCTGTTCACACCAAAACCGCGCCGCGGGCCGCGACGGCGAAAAACGACGCGCGTTCACCGCCTGGAAAATAGATTCAATGCGTTTTCAATACAGAGGTCGCACCACAGACATGACAGATGCGCGGCAAAAAATGACGCGCGATCGCCGCCGCGTCGCCGCCCGAAATAACTTTTGTAGCTATCCAGTGCGCTTGCCGCGGGGGTTTCCCACTGCGCATGCATCAGAGGTTGAGGCTATCTACAAACGTTGTGAAAATGCGCGTCTCCCGCAGCGTTTCACGCGAGAGGTGTAAAGCCCCGTTTAAAGGCCTGAACCCACTGTCGCGTTTTCCCGCCGCGGTTTCATCACTGCCCGACAAATTCTTTGTTATATTCTCGGTCCGCTGCCTTTTAACAAAGCATTTTCTGCCGCTGCGAGCGGGAAAACGCCTCAGTGGGTTCGGGCCTTAAAGGCCTGTTTCCACAGAAGCGGTAGCGTGAGCGTTTTGACGCTTCGCCCATTGTTTGGAAGCACAGCGGCGGAAAATAACAAAAGATTTGACGCATCACACAGCGTGAAACGCGTCTGTGGAAACGAGCCTTTAAGGCTGATTCATCATGTTCATACTCGACTATGATCAATTTCACTGCGTGTGCACATTCACGTCGTGGAAACCTGCGATCAGTTTCATGCGCTTGACGGTCCGCAAGCGAGACAGGATTCGAACCCCCGTCCTTCCGCTTGATAACCGCGCATGCTAACCACTTGGCAACTGAGGCTCGTGCTCCAGTAGACAAGAAACCGCAGATTAAAACAGCGATAGTATAAAGCGCCATCTAGCGTCTTCGTTTGGCGAAGACCTCTGCGGTTTTCTGCGAGCCGACATCTCTGCGAGAAAATATAAAAATTGGATAAAACTTTCGTGTTTACCAACAAACTTACATCTGTTTTGCAAGAAATATATTTGTTTTGGGAAAACACACACGTTTTGCCGAAAATAATCACGTTTTGCATATTTTGTATGTCTGTTTTTACACAAAAACATCTGTTTTGGCACAAAAACATATGTTTTACACTTACAATTTTTTTTTGTTCGTTCTTATATAGCGCATTTCCAGTTGAACTGCTCAATGCGCTTTACATTATTGCCCCAGCTATAGGTCTGTGCATTCCAATTGTTCTTTCTCCACTCCCTAGGGAGCATTACAGTCCCGGCAGCTGATTTCAGCGCTCTTGAACTAACATTCACATAGACCATCACTACCAGCCAGGCACCCCTTTTACACCTGGGTGGGGTGAAGCAAGTGAGGCAAAGTGACTTGCTCAAGGTCACAAGCGAGCGTGGTCAGGACTGGGAATCGAACCCGGGACCCTCTGATCAGGAGTCCGTCTCGCTAACCACTAGACCACGCCGCTCCTCAAATAAATACGTTTTGTGCACGTCTAGTTTATGCGGACATAACTGCCCATAAACATGGTAACAGCAAAAGTTTGTAAAACAACCTCGCTCATTATTTTTGTGGATACTAAACTTTTTTCGGTCGCCAAGAGTGATCATTACACCGTCAAAACATATCAGAACGTTTTCAGCCAACGTGACCGCTAAAATCACCGCTAAATTCAAAAATCCGGTCAGATCATTCAAGGCGATTAGGAAGATTATCAACGAATATGTAGGCAACTTACTGAGCGTTGCAGATCTCGTGGCAGGCCCGTGTCGAATACCTGTTTCTGCAGTTGCTACAGTCACATACCTCTCCTCGACATCCCGCCGAAACCGGGGCAACATAATTTTTTAAGCCCCTCTGTATTGAATATTACGGTACTTTCAAAGTGTTAGGAGAATGCAGGTACACTCATGGCCAAAAGTAAATGGACAGCATTTTATTTTGAATATCTCCTAACCAATGGGGTGAAGAAAATTGAATCCGAGATATGTAGGGGTAAATTTTCCTGGCTATCTAATGATCGAAAAAATCCACTGAAAACCGCATTGCACAGAAGGAATTTTATAAAGGTATGTTTTTTGCCACTTTTTTATTTGCATGATTTCATTCAAAAATTTTATATCACTGTGTTCTACCCATCGAGGCATTTCATAAAATATCCTGAAATTTCAAATATTCCGTGTAGAAATGTGATTTGGGAGCACTTTTATCCAAATATTTTTGGCCACGCGTGCAACACCTTTGACACAGGCCTCTGCCCTATTGTGAGTTGTGGTGGTGAATGAAAACTAAGTATTGTCATTTTTTGTTCACAATGAATAAAAAAACCCAGTTGTGGCTGAAGGTCGCGTTTGTCATGTAGGGTCAATTTCCTTAACAGGCTGCGTCAATTCAGTGGATTCCTGGTAGTTGACCAATTCACAGCCTGTTGGCACCCCGTGAATCCCAAAAACTATTCAATGGCCATTGATTTTTATCTAAAGTGCTTTTCAGAATGTCTAGTCATTTTTGCACTCATTTTACCTTGCAATGGAACCTAACCTGGCCAATTTGTGGTTTGTGTTTAGGTTCCATTGCAAGGTAAAATGAGGGCAAAAATGACTGGACATTCTGAAAAGCACCATACCGGCATGACTCCCTGCAGAGGATGTGATGTAGGGCTGAGAGTGAGGCATACTTTCGGAGGTACTGGGATGAGCTATTTTTAGATTATATAACACCCTGTATAGACATGATAACAAAGTGTGAGCAACTGTCAAAAAATGTTAAGTAGGACCATGTCGCGGGGTTTGAGAATTGTGAGACGTGAAACGTGCGTGTGACGGGTGTGGCATGTTGGGATCCTTATGAATATAAAACGGGGACGACGAATTCCAAGACTCGCTTGCCTGCGAGAGGCACTTTATTGGGATCTCTCGGGTCTTACAGTTACATATCCATTTCTTCGTTCCGTTCTAACTCTTCTCACTGTTCTACTGGTAAATATACTGATATACTGATATAATCTACTGATTATATAACACCCTGTATAGACATGATAACAAAGTGTGAGCAACTGTCAAAAAATGTTAAGTAGGACCTGTATTTTAGTGTGGCAATGACAATTATTTGATTGGTTTACCATGGATGGTGAAAAATACCCACTATATTTGGGCTATTTTCAAGCCAGAAAACAGTCAGAAATTACCCAAAATGCAATTTTGCTTGCCAAATCCACCAGAATTTTTTTTTCACAAAACACTCTTGCCAGTAATAATCTTGACCCAGGTCTGACCTATGGTAAAAATTTGGGCAAAATCCGTGATCCACTATTTTATCACTTTTTGCAGATTTTGCATGGTTTTCTCCCGTACGAACTCTTAAGTGTAAAATTTCCCTTATCTTTTGTTTGGAACAATAGTTTAAGGAAACTTTTACACTTAAAATGTTTTATGCATACGGCCCCTGGTTCTGGCTCCAAAAAAGTCCATGAAAGGGACCCAGAACAGGAAAAATTGGACCAAGTCATTTTGTGGTGGCCAATCCTATTTAGGGTCATTGGTTTGGGAAGTTTGATTGAATGATGTTGATTTCTGGTTGTGGTCAGTCAGATGTTTGTGGTTGGTTTCTTTATGAATGAATCAACTACCAAAAGCTTGAAACAATTTTCCTAGTCCCTTTAAGATTCTTTGTGAAACTGGGCCCTGTTTCCGTTAACCTTCGTGACAATTTGAGTGAGGCAGGACCATCCAGCTCCCTGCAGAGGATGTGATATAGGGCTGAGAGTGAGGCATACTTTCGGAGGTACTGGGATGAGCTATTTTTAGATTATATAACACCCTGTATAGACATGATAACAAAGTGTGAGCAACTGTCAAAAAATGTTAAGTAGGACCTGTATTTTAGTGTGGCAATGACAATTATTTGATTGGTTTACCATGGATGGTGAAAAATACCCACTATATTTGGTCCTTGACTGTGAAGAGAAAAAGATGTTGAAACGAAATACTGGAAGCATGTGAAGTCACTAAAGAGTTGCGGGCCTGAGCCCACATCCTGATGGTCACTATCGTGAATTGGTATGATCTACTTCTTGGTGACCTGAGTTGTCAGAGGACGAGGATGACGAAGATGTTCAATTTAATGACGATCAGCAGTTATAAATTAATAACATAACATCCAAAAAAATGCATAGATCTGGTTGTGACTAAAGGGCTCCGCACACTGGCGACTAAAATGGGGGCGACTACCGATGCGACTACTACGTCGCCTGCCGTAATTACCTTTGCGGTCGATCAACGATGTCATCCACGACATCACTGATCTTCCAAAGAAGCATTTGTCGCAAACAAGTCAACAAAAAAACTAAAAAATCTGAAAAATGTTCAGTCGCTTCTGTGGTCGCAAGGCCGGTCGCCTACAAAATCGCTCGAAAAAATCGCTAGTGTGCGGTGCCCTTAAGGGAGACTCTCCTTTCCCAGACCATGGGCAATCTGGTCAGACGCCACAACAGAAGCATGCAGGCTGACGTAATGTTTCTGAAAAACCTGAACCTGATGTTCACCTGAAACCACGCTATGGCTTTCCCATCAGAGAGCATGTTTGTTATTTTCCGCCGCTCTGCTTCCAAACAATGGGCGAAGCGTCAAAACGCTCATGTGGAAACGGGTCTTTAAGGAAATGTTTGCACTGCCGTACTTTCGTGAAACTTGGACAAACAATTGGTTGTAAATAAGACATGAATGAGCCTCTCAACTGTGATGCAATTCCTTGTATTATTTTTACGTCAGATCCCAGAACGTGGACAAGCAGCCATTAGGCTGGGTTTACATCGAGGCACACGCGACACGAACACGGAGACGAACAAAGGTTTCATGGTGATGAATCCTTTGTGAAGCCATTGTTCGCCTGCGTGTCCGTGTCGCGTGTGCCTCGATGTAAACCCAGCCTTAGGCCTACTTATGAAATGAACTAATTAATTGTGACCACGTCGCAGCAAACCTAGGCGCATGTCGCTCAGAAGGTGAGCCTCAACGAACTAAGATGACACCAGGAGAGAATTGAAGAAATTGATCATTGCAGATTTCACAATAGACAGACAATATTGAAACTGACAAACATTTGGTCTCAACCTGCCAAGTTCAGAGCGGCATGCGCCTACTTTTGCTGTGACGGGTCACAGTTATTTTGCTGCCAAACATTCAACCAACAGTGAAAAACCACAATAACTTACAATTTGGTGTCTTCTGCTTAATGTAGATAAACCAAGCTTCGTCGCAATTTGCAGTATGATGGCCTCAGGCCGGCCGTGTCTTTTATGAAGGCAAAGGAGGGGCTTCGTTGGGCTACGGCCAGCCAATCAGAGATAACTTCGCATACCACTCCAATCCCTAATAATGTAAATTACAGCAGATGAAATAGAAAATATCAATAACAGCAACCCTCCGCATCAGCCAGCAGTCAGGAACCAAAACCATGGAGTCACGTTCTTCTTGGGTGGACCCCAGGTGTTGTTCAAGTTCGTGCAAATATGAAATTCAATACCGCGGTGTTCGAGAATTGTTATCCCTACAACCTAGGCCACTGATCACGATCAATGCGAGAATGGGATGGGAGAAACATGTGTTCTTCTAAAGCTCTCTTCCTACACTTTACAGAGAAGCTGACATTTTCAAGTATCATCAAGTGTTTTCAAGTCAATTGTTGGTCTCAATATAAATATCATATATCAAATTAATATCAAAGTGAATATTCCCTAGCTATTGACAAGCCCTTAGCAAACTTGTTGCAGAGACACAATCTTCCCACTTGACTCTTATACACGTACATGTATATTATCATCTGCTTTATCTGATCACTGGCCCCATTGCACCTTACACCCCTCTGGTTATAAGTGAGCCATCCCAATTCCAGATCCAGAAATATTGGAACCTGGGAATGGATTGCTGCTGCTTGTGTTGGGAGGGAGTGGGGGTTCGGGGTGGTGTACTTGGTTTCTCTGCTTATGAGGTGCTTGTATGTACCTCATACATGTCATAAGCAGAGAAACCAATCTAACTCCCTAAGATTTTATCATTTTAAAGGTCTACTGCCGATGACGGGGGGGGGGGGGATGACGATGTCTAAAGCAGTTAGCAATTACATGTAGATCAGTTGATCGAACTTATGAACTAGGTCTGCACCTAGGCCAAACTCTACAACAGAGCTGATTTTCTCCACTACGTTACACAAATAGACATTGTCATCGACCAGCCGCCGCCATGTTTGACCGCATCACTCCTCCTACTGGAGTTACCGTTAGGAGCCTGATCACAATTGGTAGATATTTTTGCATTTAACCTTCCGCTGCACTACTTTTCAAGATGGTAACCTTCGAATGATACTAGAGGGTTGGTTGAACCTCGTCCCAAGACCCTTTAGTGTCAAGATTGCACCTAGGCGTATGCAGAAATTGAATGAGTTATTGGGGGCGGGGGGGGGCTACAGATGTTCTATCATGTTATTGCTAACTGACATCGCCGAATATGATGCCTCTGGGTTTAACCAAGAATATATAAGTACCAAGAATGTACAACTCAAAATATGTGTCAAAAGTGAGTTTACTAATTTGCCTTTGGTGAACCTGTAACTGAAAGGATCTTAATTTGTGAAGGATTATTGTGTAGAGAAGATCATTACGAACAAAATCGAACCTCCCGCAGTTATATGCACTCAGAAATAACCGAGCTACAGAGTAGTTTTGAATGGACCATATTTTCGACAAATTGATATCGTACTTGATCTCAGGGTCGGGCACTCTGACCTAAACAACAAATCCATGGTTTCACCAAAATCAAAAAAAAAAATTGTACGCCAGTAATATGTCTGTAACTTTACATAAGAATATTGCCGATATTCTAAATAATACAATTCAGTCAACAACCGTTAAATCTAAACATTGGTTATTTAATTAGAAGGCCTATAATTACTGTACGCCCTCTATTATCAGAAAAGGTAACTTAATGCCCATCCGTTTGATTGATTACTAAGTTGTACATTCTTGGTACTTATATATTATTGGTTTAACTGGAGCACTTAAAAGATATTTCGTTAACATTACGTACCTGATACAAAAGGGTATTGGTAAAAAGAGAAATCAAGAAATGAAGAAATCGAGACTCCCAAGATCGATTAGTTAAACCTATGCCTTCCTACATCTATTCAGGTTTGTGTATGGGCAGTTATTTCCACAAATAAACAAAAGGCCTTAGGAGCTGTAGGCCAATGCAGTGCGATTATTGCCGGAAGGGGCTGAAAATTAACGCAATACCTACCATAATTTAGGAATAGGGAGATAAGACCAAATTCTACAACTTTTCAAAAGGGACCAATAGTAAATTCTCAAGGCCTTAGGAGCTGCATGTTTAATTCGAGGCTATCCTTCACTCATGTTTTACGCTGAATATCAACCTCACCACACCTCGTGGTAGCTGGTTTAGTAGTGTCATAGTTCGCTTCTTACACTCTTTTTATTGTCAGTTAGGCTGAAAGGGTAAATGTCGTCCTGGGTATATACAAAGATTACCCAGGATCTCAGTCTTCACTAAAACAATACCCTGGGTGTACATTGTAGTTTCAGTAGCCGAACATCACCAGCTTCCGCAATCTGTGCCTAGGAACTAGTCCAATTTAGTCTTTATACTAGTCCTAAATCCCGTGGAATCTCGCGGTCTCGCGCCGCGCCACTTGTTGAGTGTAGCTGTTCATGACATTCTTCAGCCAGTCACGTGACCACGGGCGAGACAACCTCGAATCCACGTGTCATACTACGATGCTGGGTGATGTTCGGCTACCGAAAGTACACANTAGGCCCCAGGTTTCCTATCCTCGTCCCAATATGACAAAGGATCGTGTACGTGGGACGAGGTAGGAAATACAAGTTTCGTGATAAAAACTATGTTTTTGTACGCCGTTTGTCCAGTTATTCAAGAAACCTATATTTTCTACGAAAATACTGGTTTTATTGAAGAAAAACTAAGTTTTTTCTATAAAACCAGGTTTTTTAAGCATAAATATAAGTTTCTTGGCTATACAGGGTGGTCCATAAAAAACGGACAAGCATACTTCCACTACCCAGAGCCCAAAACTACTGATGGCATTGGATGGAGAATCTTTCTAGAAGAAAAAAGACACCAAGATATCCCGATTCGGTCCAGTGGTTCGAGCTGCAGACCCTATTTTGTAAAGGAAGGTCGAGGCCCTTGGTGAATGTTCCATACAGAACAATCAAGAGCATACGACGCAACAGCATAGCCTTGTAACTGACAAAGGGATTATCCTGTGGAATGGTGAAACAAAAAATGAAGTACAGGTACATGTAGAACATGAAAATGAAACTTGAGCATTGTTGCATAACACCCAATCAGTCATGCTGAATTCGCGGTTCGCCGGTGTTAGTTAAAGGACCACTGACTTTGCTTCACAAAAATGGCTCTGGAGGTAAAACTACTGGACCAAATCGAGGTATCTTGGTCTTATTTTTCTTCTAGAAAGATTCTTGATCCATTCATACCAGTGGTTTGGCACTGAGGGTGGTGGAAGTATGCTTGTCCGTTTTTTTTGGACCACCCTGTATGTCCAGTTATTGCCGAAAAACTAACATTTTTAGACAAAAAACTAAGTTTTATGCTGATGATTGAAAAACCTATATTTTATCGTAAAACGCGGTCTCGCGCCGCGCCACTTGTTGAGTGTAGCTGTTCATGACATTCTTCAGCCAGTCACGTGACCACGGGCGAGACAACCTCGAATCCACGTGTCATACTACGATGCTGGGTGATGTTCGGCTACCGAAAGTACACATAGGGTATTGTTTTAGTGAAGACTGAGATCCTGGGTAATCTTTGTATATACCAGGACGACATTTACCCCTGCAGTGGCCGTTAGTTATAACGCATATTCCCATTAACTAAACCGCCGACAGCCACCTCTGTGCGATCAGCTCTATATCCACGGAGCAAAATCGGCTCTTGACGCCAGGTGTACGCTGGACAACGATGCGTAAACAAACTTCTGGATTCGACGAACAGTTATAAATGGAAGGTGCATGGAAGTTATACTCCGGTCGTTTTAAGGGCTAGGTTCACCGACCAAATTTTCTGAGTCTAGTTTTTAAAAATGTCAAATATCTTTGAAATGACTTAGCCATTTTAACTTGCAGCTACACTAAATGTATCAGAGAGACAGAGTGATAACAAAAATGTGAAGTTTGTCACTTGCTGATGAGCCAATTAGCTAAAACAAAGGCTGACCTTTCGGTACATAATTCAGCTTTGAGACAAAGAACAAAGAAATTATTTTCTGTGTACTTGTAACATAAGGTTTGTATCTACACGGCAATGAAGCCAGAATTTCAAAATTTGATGCGGAAACTGACTAAAATGGTGTTTTTGCTCGATATTATTTTCAGCTCAAATGTCGGTCCTAAGACAGGGGCTTCTAGACTAAACCCTCTGAACTCAATGCACTGCATACTGGTAGGCCCACTCCTATTCAGAATGTACAGTGGCATGATGATGTAAGCCTGCCCTGGCACTCCTGGCATGTGAATAGAATTACAAGACTGTGTGATTCCACAATACAAGTCATTGAGTTACCATAGCAGTCAATTGTTGTTATTGCTCATGTGTGGAGTGGTCAAACCTCGAATAAAGGGCATAGCTTGAGATAGTTCTGACAAATTTGAGATTTTCTCAACAATGGAAACAAATTTTTGAATTCTGGCTTCATTGCCGTGTAGATACAAACCAAAGTTAATAGTATACAGAAGATAATCTCTTAGTTCTTTGTAATAAGGCGGCATTATGTACCGAAAGTTGTACCCTTTGTTTCAGCTAATGAGTGGATCGGCCAGACATTAATATGGCGTTTTAATTATCACGTTGTCATCCTGATACTTTATGTGTAGGTGCAAAGTAATAACATTGGGCCATTTTCAAGATATTTGACTTTTTAGAAAACTGGGATTGGAAATTTTGGTCGGTGAACCTAGCCCTTAAAGGAAGAAATGTTGTCTCTAAATCATAATATGAAAATTTTTCTTTTGCCGGCCGCTGCACATCAAGTTGACAAAGATACCTCTTGACCAAATGCTGACCCCGAATTGTTATATCGCGTTTAAAAATAGCACCTGGACGCTACCGAGAAATCTCGTTCGTGTCAGAAACAGTGTCCTCTACTATCACAAGTGCAATAAGTAGCACGCTACGTTGCGCAAGACTGAGCAGTCCCTGCCACCAGCATGAATTTTCGTCACGGTGCCTGCAGGTTTAAAGGTCGCATGAAGAGACTTTAGCTTGGGTTACTCGCAAAAGCAACCCCAGAAATATCTCTTTGTGACCTGGTCAGGAAAGGTCATTTCCTATAAAGAGAGTAACGAGGAAGGAAGCAACTATTTTGGTGAATGCCAGAATGCAAAGCCTTATTTTACTTGTTGTTTGTCTCAATTTGTTGTATATTTGGTAAGTGAATAATTTTCTTTTACTGGCTTAAACTATATTTGTTTACACCTGAACTACGTTTAGGTTTTCTAAGACACGATCATTAGGCTATTCGATCATTATCATCCGCTGTGTCTCGGTGATACATGCAGTTAGGATGACGACATCTTTAGCAGCCACCTTTGGTTGCAACCTCGTCCCCAGGGCCTGGTGCGCTCCTGGGCCTGGGATGACGCCAACCAATCCCTGGCATCATTTCTGAATTACGCCATGTGATTGGTCGCCCGAAGTACGAGGAAGTAATGTCACAAAATCATGAATATCATTAGTAAATAAAGCACGTGGATTGCAATAGCGCAAAGTACGACAGCGCCACCTTCAGTCATTAAAAGTTGATGAGGAGCCTGATAGCCTAGTGGTTATCACGTCCGCTTGGCAAGCGGCAGGTCCCGGGTTCGAATCCAGCCCGGGCCATATGGGATTTCATTCCCGGCTCTTCACGTCCGTCGCATGGGACAGTATGCCGTGGTGCCTTGTACCATGTGTCTTTGCAAGGGCAAGTAAAATACCCCATCCAAGTGAGGAACACGAGTAGCTTGTGATGGCCTCCTCCGTACTTACCAGGGCCAATAATGCTATAGCGTCGGCCCTGACGGAAAAATGAAATACAAAAGTTGATGATATTTTAAACAAAACCAGGGCCTATTTCAACTGTTACAATACTTTTTTGTTTTCGACGTTAAAAGTAGTTATTTGATTTATACTCGATTAAATGAGTAAGTAAGGAAAAAGGGACTATAAATGTTAATTACAATCTTCGGCAATTTCCGTGAATTCCCCAGAATCTGCAACCTCGTACCCAGGGCTTGGTGCGCTCCTGGGCCCTGGGCTGACGCTTACCAACCCCTGGTCTCATATCTGAATTCCGGCATGTGATTGGTCGCCCGAAGTAGGAAGTGATGTCACAAAATCGTGACTATTATTAGTAAATAAAGCACGTGTGTTTGCAGTTTTTTGTAAACATCATGCGTGCCCTCACTTCGGCTAAGATTTGGTCATTTTGTGGTTCAACCAGGAGGTTTTACCTTCTACAATCTAAATGGATATTATACTCGAAACACATCTAGACGAACGGATGATGCAGATAAGTATATAAGGCCCGATCAAACGCAAATTTGGACATTTAATTGAGCTGTATGCGTCTGTACATTTTGGTACGCAGTGATGCATGGGGAAAACTGACTCGATCAAACATTCGCTTTCAACCCCCAAACCACATTTTTATCTGTTATTATAGAAAGTACTAATCTAAGAGTGCTAACAAAATAATGTCGATTCAATTGGTGACATGCACAGAAAACCCTTAATTCGGTGTGTTTTGTTGGGAATAAATGAATCATTTACTCAGTGTCACTATATCGGTAGAATGGTGATAGGTGGCGCTGTGAGGAGTTTGGGCTTCGGTAACCAAAACGATTAAAACTTAAACAAAAACCAGGGCCTATTTCAGCAATACGGGCCTATTTCAGCAATACATGTACTTTTATGTTTTCGACGTTGAAAGTAGTTAGTTTCACCGATATCTACTCGATTAAATATAAAAGGACTAATTACAACCTTCGGCAATTTCCGTGAAATCACCAGATTCTGGAGATTTCAGACGACTATGATTCCAGGGGTTAGTGAGCGAGTGGTCCGAGGTTGTCTGAGCAAACAAAACCCCTGGGGACGAGGTTGCAGATTCTGGAGAATTGGCGATAGCGATGCCATGGGTTGGTAAGCGTCATCCCAGAGCCGAGGAGCGAACGAGGCCCTAGGGACGAGGTTGCCTTGGTTGTCGTATCATGTCATGCATGTGACGCCATTTGTTTTGATAGCCGTTCTGGTAGACCGGTAGAGCTTGTTGGAAAATGTGGTAGGCCTACAGGCGAAACGGAATCGCCCTCGTACCTAATCATTCCGTCGTATCTGAAATGCATTATATCTGTGACCCGCAGTCGCAGATGATTGGGGGCATTGACTATTCCGTCACATATGTTTTACAGCTGGCATATTTGTTGTGATCTTCCTGCTTTGCCAATAGTAATCAATGTGGGATAGTCCAGGTGCATACATGAGACCCTTTGCAGTACACATACGCGGCAAAGGACGATAAACAGGCCATCATCATCGTTGCGCAGATAACGGTCGCTGCTCCGTTCGACGGACGATTCCGCCCGTTCCGTTCCGCTTTCTCCAGTAAGCTCAGGTTTTGAACGTAGTGCCTTACGTCGTTAAATACATGTAGTTGTCTTGTTGCCAATATCAGTTCGGAAAAGTCCTTATAAAGAAACGTTTCCGATTTCTGACTCGCCCCGCTCCCCATTTCAGACTCGGAGTCAGACTTTGAACGGATTCCGAATATTGATGCAAAAAAGCTGACATCGGAACATGAGAAATGAACATGACATTGGTTGTGTTGTCAAGACCTCTGAACAGCTGAAATTAAGGTCTCCCGATACATATGCTTTCGCGCCCAAATGTGAGCGACTCGGCGACTTTGTGGTTAGTACGGTTCGACGAATATAACANGAGATTTTCTCAACAATGGAAACAAATTTTTGAATTCTGGCTTCATTGCCGTGTAGATACAAACCAAAGTTAATAGTATACAGAAGACAATCCCTTAGTTCTTTGTAATAAGGCGGCATTATGTACCGAAAGTTGTACCCTTTGTTTCAGCTAATGAGTGGATCGGCCAGACATTAATACGGCGTTTTAATTACCACGTTGTCATCCTGATACTTTATGTGTAGGTGCAAAGTAGTAACATTGGGCCATTTTCAAGATATTTGACTTTTTAGAAAACTGGGCTTGGAAATTTTGGTCGGTGAACCTCGCCCTTAAAGGAAGAAATGTTGTCTCTAAATCATAATATGAAAATTTTTCTTTTGCCGGCCGCTGCACATCAAGTTGACAAAGATACCTCTTGACCAAATGCTGACCCCGAATTGTTATATCGCGTTTAAAAATAGCACCTGGACGCTACCGAGAGATCTCGTTCGTGTCAGAAACAGTGTCCTCTACTATCACAAGTGCAATAAGTAGCACGCTACGTTGCGCAAGACTGAGCAGTCCCTGCCACCAGCATGAATTTTCGTCACGGTGCCTGCAGGTTTAAAGGTCGCATGAAGAGACTTTAGTTTGGGTTACTCGCAAAAGCAACCCCAGAAATATCCCTTTGTGACCTGGTCAGGAAAGGTCATTTCCTATAAAGAGAGTAACGAGGAAGGAAGCAACTATTTTGGTGAATGCCAGAATGCAAAGCCTTATTTTACTTGTTGTTTGTCTCAATTTGTTGTATATTTGGTAAGTGAATAATTTTCTTTTACTGGCTTAAACTATATTTGTTTACACCTGAACTACGTTTAGGTTTTCTAAGACACGATCATTAGGCTATTCGATCATTATCATCCGCTGTGTCTCGGTGATACATGCAGTTAGGATGACGACATCTTTAGCAGCCACCTTTGGTTGCAACCTCGTCCCCAGGGCCTGGTGCGCTCCTGGGCCTGGGATGACGCCAACCAATCCCTGGCATCATTTCTGAATTACGCCATGTGATTGGTCGCCCGAAGTACGAGGAAGTAATGTCACAAAATCATGAATATCATTAGTAAATAAAGCACGTGGATTGCAATAGCGCAAAGTACGACAGCGCCACCTTCAGTCATTAAAAGTTGATGAGGAGCCTGATAGCCTAGTGGTTATCACGTCCGCTTGGCAAGCGGCAGGTCCCGGGTTCGAATCCAGCCCGGGCCATATGGGATTTCATTCCCGGCTCTTCACGTCCGTCGCATGGGACAGTAAGCCGTGGTGCCTTGTACCATGTGTCTTTGCAAGGGCAAGTAAAATACCCCATCCAAGTGAGGAACACGAGTAGCTTGTGATGGCCTCCTCCGTACTTACCAGGGCCAATAATGCTATAGCGTCGGCCCTGACGGAAAAATGAAATACAAAAGTTGATGATATTTTAAACAAAACCAGGGCCTATTTCAACTGTTACAATACTTTTTTGTTTTCGACGTAAGTAGTTATTTGATTTATACTCGATTAAATGAGTAAGTAAGGAAAAAGGGACTATAAATATTAATTACAATCTTCGGCAATTTCCGTGAATTCCCCAGAATCTGCAACCTCGTACCCAGGGCTTGGTGCGCTCCTGGGCCCTGGGCTGACGCTTACCAACCCCTGGTCTCATATCTGAATTCCGGCATGTGATTGGTCGCCCGAAGTAGGAAGTGATGTCACAAAATCGTGACTATTATAAGTAAATAAAGCACGTGTGTTTGCAGTTTTTTGTAAACATCGTGCGTGCCCTCACTTCGGCTAAGATTTGGTCATTTTGTGGTTCAACCAGGGGGTTTTACCTTCTACAATCTAAATGGATATTATACTCGAAACACATCTAGACGAACGGATGATGCAGATAAGTATATAAGGCCCGATCAAACGCAAATTTGGACATTTAATTGAGCTGTATGCGTCTGTACATTTTGGTACACAGTGATGCATGGGGAAAACTGACTCGATCAAACATTCGCTTTCAACCCCAAAACCACATTTTTATCTGTTATTATAGAAAGTACTAAGAGTGCTAACAAAATAATGTCGATTCAATTGGTGACATGCACAGAAAACCCTTAATTCGGTGTGTCTTGTTGGGTATAAATGAATCATTTACTCAGTGTCACTATATCGGTAGAATGGTGATAGGTGGCGCTGTGAGGAGTTTGGGCTTCGGTAACCAAAACGATTAAAACTTAAACAAAAACCAGGGCCTATTTCAGCAATACGGGCCTATTTCAGCAATACATGTACTTTTATGTTTTCGACGTTGAAAGTAGTTAGTTTCACCGATATTTACTCGATTAAATATAAAAGGACTAATTACAACTTTCGGCAATTTCCGTGAAATCACCAGATTCTGGAGATTTCAGACGACTATGATTCCAGGGGTTAGTGAGCGAGTGGTCCGAGGTTGTCTGAGCAAACAAAACCCCTGGGGACGAGGTTGCAGATTCTGGTGAATTGGCGATAGCGATGCCATGGGTTGGTAGGCGTCATCCCAGAGCCGAGGAGTGAACGAGGCGCTGGGGACGAGGTTGCCTTGGTTGTCGTATCATGTCATGCATGTGACGCCATTTGTTTTGATAGCCGTTCTGGTAGACCGGTGCAACGTAAACGAGTGTACCCGTCATCGATCGTCCGCCGGACGCTCAGTAACAATTTGGTGGTGTAAACCATTGTCCGCCGGACAGATAATTATAACCGCTTGCTGTAAATGGCTGTCCGGGGAGGACTGGGATTTATGCCTAAAGCTGTCACTGAATGTCCGAACTGCGTGTACCGTTCAGATTCAACCAAGTATGCAAAATCGAATTCCCACGGCTGAACTTTACCTTGTTATGGTTTCGGATTCTAGTATCGGAAACCATACT
>NMRB01001239.1:81571-92970 GCA_002633025.1 Notospermus geniculatus
ACGATTTTATTTGCCCCTTATTCCAAATCTATTGACTTGCCTTCGCTGTGACTCACAATAGGCCAAAGGCCTATCAGACCTGAACAATGGTCGGACGGTGATTTACGGGCGGACAACTGTTGACACTACTGTTGTAACGTTACAGAGTGTCCGTATAATTCATAGTCCGGAGGACTGGGAATGACGGCCTTCGGCCGTCATTCCCAGTCCGCCGGACACTGGCTAACAGGGTACATTCATTAACGTTACACCGGTAGAGCTTGTTTGAAAATGTGGTACAGGCGAAACGGAATCGCCCTCGTACCTAATCATTCCGTCGTATCTGAAATGCACTATATCTGTGACCCGCAGTCGCAGATGATTGGGGCATTGACTATTCCGTCACATATGTTTTACAGCTGGCATATTTGTCGTGATCTTGCTGCTTTGCCAATAATAATCAATGTGGGATAGTCCAGGTGCATACATGAGACCCTTTGCAGCACACATACGCGGCACTCGAAGGCCAATCTGCTCTCCACTGCGTTACATCGCACATCACCCTTCGAGAAACAGACCAGTCGGCGGCGTATCTTGGCACCATGCCAACTTTACCGGTCGACCAATCATGTGACACTTTATATCGGGTCTTCGGCTACAACTCTTTGTACCACGATTCAAATTTTACAACACCGATTCTGATTGACCTCTTCTTCTCGAGGCGGCACATACTATGGGCGGTTAAGGCAACTTTTTTTAAAAACGGAAAAAATTATTTTTCCCTTTTTAATGTATAGTTTATTAGTAATTCAACAACATTTTTCTGTTTGAAAAAAACTGTAAGTATCAGTGTGACGAAATACAATTTACAATCTTCCGTATTGAACTTGCATGCATAGATTGTTCTTGTTGTCATTATCACAATCTTGTATTTTTACAAGTTTCTGAATCTCCCATATAACAATACCAAATTTCTGACAAGCTTGTCAATATGACTTTATAACGACGCCATACGCAGCTCATGAGCTAAGCGAATCTTGTAAATTTACAACATTTAAGACTACATCATATTACCTTTCAAACAAATCTTGTAACTTTACTACTTTATTGGTATGTTTTACTACCACATGGACAGATCTTGTAACTTTACTGCTCTGTTTTACAAACACACGAATCGATCTTGTAACTTTACAACTTTAGTGGTACGTTTTACAAACAACGAATAGATCTTGTAATTTTACAACTTTCTCGCCAGGTCAGACTACGTATGATAATTGACATGAACAAATCTTGTAAATTTACAAGATTATCAACATGTCAAGGATTACCACATGAACAAATCTCTAAAAGGAAGGTTTTCACAAAGCGCCCCCTACAGACTACATTAATACAACCAGCCGCGCTAAGTTTCGGTCCTGAGATAGTTTTTATTATGGAGGGTAAATGTACATCAAATTTCAAATTTCTAACCCAAGCAGCTGACCCAATCCTGTTGACGATGATGGTCGATGTACCGGTACGGCATATCGGTACCATGACAGAAGCTCACCTCACAGAGGTGAGCCAATCACAGCAAACATAATGTTCATTTCTTCATCTTGCGCCTTTTCTTCCTCTCCTTCATAAAATTAGCGTGCATTTTCTTTGTGATGAACATTTGCTTCTTCCCATCAAAATGGACAGCCCCAAGTATTCTATCTTCCTTGACTGTGTCAATGTCCTCCTCGACAGGCCAGTCGAACTTGTAATTTCCAACCTGAAAAATATAATTTCAATTGACATTATTGTGAATGAGAAATCAATGAACAAGCTGTCTAACTGTGGAACTAATAAAATTGGCAGGGATTTCGGCAAATCATTCTTGGTTCTTGAAACAAAATGCCTCTTCAACACAAAACCAAGGACCTGCTCGATGGACAGCGATGAAAACAGACGACGGATGCTGCACCATCGTAAAAGCCCACTACAGGTGAGCTAAAACTGCTAATATTATGGTTTGAAAACATGCCTGTGGTATTCTTCAACATTTATGATTTATAGACTTTGTGCCTTTTGACTTTCTGGTAGCAAACACCAATACTACGGCTGGTATTCATCAAAGATAGCAAATGCTTTCACTTAGGATTTGCACAGCTGTAAATGCACTTACAAATATGAAGTAAAAGCATTTTTTATGAATATCGGCCTGTGAAGCTTTTTATTATTAAGAGGACCACATACCATCTTTCTGTGAGCATTGAAATCTTGCCCGTCTTGTTTTTTTCCAATGACCATCTCGTCATCACCTGCATAAAAAAAAACGAAGTGTGCTTGTAGACCAGGAGCCCACTGGGGTCAGGGTAGCTGAAAAGCTAACAAATTCCCATGTGCACAGAAATGTACTACATAGGTCACTGCCAAGTGAAATGGACATCTGCCGGTCTTGGTCTGGTGGGTGTGGTCATGAGGGCCTTGAAAAAGTACTGAAAATCCGAGCTAGATCAGCTCCACCTTCTAACAAAATAAAACATACTAAAATTCAATCCGCATGTTGTATTTTATGATAAATAAGCAAAGACAGACATTTCTGGTGGTGGTCTGCCCCCGGCAGATACCAAAGTAGGACAAGAAAAATTTGAGCTACATCAGCTCTGTGACTAACAAATTGAAACCAACCCTAAATTGTTCAGTACTGCAAAATCTATCAAGAATCACTAACGCCAGATGATTTTCGTGGTGGGATGGCCGTGCCAGACACTTTATAATGGCCACACCCTCCGACCTGACCTAGATTAGCTCGTGGGCTAACAAAATAGAACCACTTGCAAAATGTTAACTATATAACGCTGTCTATCTCAAATGACCATTGCCAGACATTTCATGTGGTGGGGTGCCCCTGCCAGATGCAATGTAATAGGCCCCGCCGCCCTTGGATGGCCCAATCAGCTACATGTATTCACCTAACAAAATAAAACCACTTGCAAAATGTTAACCATGTTAATGCTTATCTCAAATGACCATTGCCAGACATTTCATGTGGTGGGGTGCCCCTGCCAGATGTAATGTAGGCCCCTGTTGGTACATGTATGCCAAAATGACTTTACGTACATCATGTACATGTACGCTCGTAGACCCTGAAGACCCTGGCATGCCTGGTGTAAACAGAAAGGCCCTTAAATCATGCTTGTACACAGCGGTATACAGCTAGATTAGCTACAGCGCTGGGCGACTCCATCATGGTAAACCATCTTTTACCGTGCGAAATTAGGCCTACCATTCCATGATTCACCACCCCATGGTAAAATGGAGAATATTTTTTATAAGGGTTGTTGGACGATGTCGATTACGGATATGAGATTTAGATTGGACCTAGGCCTATTATATATAGGCCCATGCACTGTCACACCGGCCTATCCTGATCTGGGGTAGCCGCATAGAAACTCTGCTAGTGCTTCGACAGCCTATCGGTTATGGTGTGTGTTAAAATGCATGGAAAAATGTACAGCACTATGGGCAGATGGGCTCCGCTAGCGCTGGCGGAATTTCTATGCGGCCACCCCTGGTCCGAGTCACGTTGAAACCTTTCGACTGACATTTAGAACTCAAAAATACGGTAGGCCTACGCATGGACCTCCATGGCCTACGGTACCGTAGTCATGTCAGTGGTTCTTCATTCAGCACCTGGCCCTGATTATTTTTACTGGTACCGGTATCCATTGATCTATCTTATACCAAGGTGGAGTGTCGACAAGACATCTAGGCCTAAGAGGCATGCATGTAGAGTCTAGATCACGCCCACAGAGGGAATCGAAACAGCTCATTACTTGAGCCAGAGCCAGGCCATTGGAGACCGCAGCTCCTACGTCGTTTTATAGAACCAGTGTAACGTTTTTCAGTGTGGCAGGTGTGCCAGCAGTGTGACATTTTTAACAGATTGACGGAATACGAGGCGACTTGACAATGGGTGACAAGCAGAGAAACAGCGAGTCTGTTTGCTAGTGGTTCCGAGCAATGGGAATCACACGGGAAAATGGTCACACACACACACACTGAAAAACGTTACACCAGAACCAAAATATCATCCAATTAAAATACTTTTGGAAAGAAATTGCCGAAATAAGTACCGACCTTTACAAATCCCATTTCACTTTCCACAATTTTCGTTATCGGTGAGGAGGAAACTTCTCCATTGAGAAGGAGAGAAAATTCCCATAGCTTTTTATGAAGCTCCACTTCGTAGACATCTTCAGTCCTTTTTGTAAATCGAACAAATCGCTTTTACTTCCGAGGAATATAAACCACGTCGGGTATCTTGCATGAACTGAACATCTGACCCAAGTTAATGGGTTTTAAGCACCAAAATACCACTGTAGCAACAAATAGCCGTTCTGGCGGATTCTTTCCTCTCAGGATTCACACAAATATTGTAAGAGGATTCCCCACGCGGCTAATTGTGTCTCCGAATAACCAATGTACACACAGGTGTGAGTTTGAGGAATAAGGTTTCAGAAGTACCGGTAGTTTTGATAATAGTTGGCCAAATAATCATCGACAAACTTACATCTGTTTTGCAAGAAATATATTCGTTTTGGGAATACACACACGTTTGCCGAAAATAATCACGTCTTGTATGTTTTGTACACAGAAATATCTGTTTTGGCACAAAAACATCTGTTTTACACTTACAAATACGTTTTGTGCACGTCTAATTTATGCGGACATAACCGCCCATAACATACGTCGTGGACCGGTCAATTTCTCGAAGGGTGATGTGCGGTGTAACGTAGTGGTGAGCAGATCGACCTTCGATCATCGAAGATGTCATCATCGTTGCGCAAATAACGGTCGCTGCTCCGTTCGACGGACGATTCCGTCCGTTCCGTTCCGCTTTTCCAGTAAGCTCAGGTTTTGAAAGTAGTGCCTTACGTCGTTAAATACATGTAGCTGTCATGTTGCCAATATCAGTTCGGAAAAGTCCTTATAAAGAAACGTTTCCGATTTCTGACTCGCCCCGCTGCCCATTTCAGACTCGGAGTCGGACTTTGAACGGATTCCGAATATTGATGCAAAAAAGCTGACACCGGAACATGAGAAATGAACACGACATTGGTTGTGTTGTCAAGACCTCTCAACAGCTGAAATTAAAAAGAGGCAAATGCGTGTTTTTTTCAATGGAATTATACGAATAACCAATGTTTTTTTCGTATAGCCGAGCGTCCCTTCCTATCCGATCTTGTTTGGAGATTTTTAGCATCTTTCAATACTGAAGCGAATAACATTACCTAGGTGTTGTCACTGATCTCTTTTCAGTTGCGCTGGTGTCCATAAGCGTGAAACCCTACAACAACGGCTAGACATGATGTGGGAGCATACGGACCTCAATATGGATGGTCTGATGTCCAGGGATGAACTAGCAAACATCTACAATTCATTCGATGTGGATCGTAAGTAATGATAATACCATTATAATAATATATGGGGCTTTATACAAAGTCTTTTTACTGCGGCACATGTGCCTCACATCATTACCCCAGTCTCTCAAGAATACTTGGATTAAACCCTAGCAGGCCTACAGGGTGTGTTTCAAAAAGTGTTCCGTCCGACACCAGAAAATTTTCACCATACTTTTGTCTACTTCTGAAAGGCTGTTTCTTGAAACTCTACAATATTCGTGTCAGATCCAGGTATCATGGAACTCTAAATTATGGCACTGAAACTAATTGATCTATTAACCCTTTAAAGTCTGACAGAAGAAAGTAGTTTTGGTGTCGGACGGAACATTGCTGGTAAGCTCAATATTTTTTGATACCTCCTTCAAATGAGTGTACACTGTACATCCCAGATGGAGAAAGTAATAGTTAAAGGTCTATAATGACCAAATTTGAAATAGACCCTACATCTAGGTCGACAAGACCATTTATTAACGGTATCCGTACAGCTGTGCTCGAAAGTTATTGAACCCCACTATGAAATGCACATACATGTAATGATGCTGTGTTCTAAACATTTTTGTTTTGTTTTGTAAAGCCATGTGATGTAACTTTTGTATTTCGTGATGTTCTCATACTCTAATGTGACTGCTTACTCCTGTCAACAACTGAAATGAGATAGGGCCTACAGGTGTAATGAGGAACCGAAGGAACTAATCCATGACGTGGCGCTGATGAACAACTCAGTCTAAAATACGACGTCGAAAGTGAGGCTAACGTTATTTGCCATTTAATTCTGGAAACTACACCCTACTTCCAGCCGTAATATACCTGAAATAGTCCATTGAATTTTGAATTTTACACGTTCAACATCAAGTATAGGACTGACTCGATGTATCTGAATGTTTTCAAGTGAAAATTCAAGCGGGAACATGTCGAATTTTATCAATAAAATTCACTATTTTAGCGTAAAGAACAGATCGAAGAGCAACGTCACTCATTCTGAATGACGCACGACGGAACGACGTGCGACGTCAAAGAGGTTTTCAACGTCGCGGCGCATGCGTTTTTGTGTAAAAACTGAGTTGTTTCCCAGCGCCTCCTTTGGGCACTCCGGTTCCCCATTGGTAGTAATGCGGAGTTTTCGCAAAGCCCCCGAAACGCCAACTCGAACACGAAACCCATTGTTTGATGCCATGAAGAGAGCACCAAACAAAAGGATAGACGTTGGCGTTGGCGTTTCGGGGGCTTTGCGAAAACTCCCTATTAGTTTGAAGACAGCGTGATTCTGGGCCTTTCGTAGTGGGGTTCACATACTTCCGAGCACACCTGTACAATGTACCCTCGCTGTCAAGTATAGCACGCTCTCTCTCTCTCTCCGGGTATCGAACCCTGATCATCAGATATGGCAAGCTGTTAACTTTAGCTGCGCCGCCTGATTTCTGTCTTTCTGATCCTTATTTCTATTTCCTATTTTCAGATAATGGGGAAATTCACCAGGAAGAATTTGTGAACGAATGGATCCGACGAACACCTGGACATGGAGCAGAGATCCAAGCCAGAGGAATATTCCAAGTCGGCGACATCGATCGGAATGGCGTCATCGCTGAGAACGACCTCTCTCAATTGTTTGTGCAGTTCGATCGGAGACGTGAGTCTCTAGGTTGTCCCAAAACATTTAACACCCCCCACCCTCCCACCTCAACATTGTGTAAAACATGTCTATTTTCCTTGCCCTATTTGGCAGATCACAATATTGGTTGACGTAGACCGATGTTGTTGCGCCATTTTCTGCCGACTTTGTTGCAAACTTCCCCGTCACTTCGTCTTTCTTTTTGCCCAATGCGCCATAGTTCAGTTTCCTGCCGCCATGCGGCAGGCTGGTAGCGGCAAACAAAGTGCCTTCGTGTGATACTTTTTTTTAATTATTACAGGCGATTACACTGTAACGAAGGAGGAATTCATGCTCAAGTGGAGAAGTGTAAGTGTAAATGGGTAAATCAAAAATAACTGATCGCTGGCGCACTGGGTCAAAAGGGCGTGGAAGCCCTCAAGGTTTAGAGCTCGAACCCGCGTCATTCTCGGTGACAAACGCGAATGTTGTATGGCTCGCTTTTTTTGTATGGCCCACCTTAAATGTTTATTTTGTCCTTTAGATTTTCGTTGCCTTGGCTGGAAAAAAGAAGAGATCGGTTGAATTCAGCCCTTTCTACAAGTAAATTACCTTAAAGATGGTTTGGCAGTGCATTGCAAGACCAGGTTGGCTAAAGGCGGCATTTAAAACGTAGACAGAACGTACACTGGACAGCGGCGGCATTTAAACCATAGATAGACCGTACATTGGACAGGCCAGGTTGGTTGTTGCCGGATTCTCTTAGTAAATATTTGGTCGGCTAAACAGTGTCAGTTTACAGTATAGTCAAAGACTAGTTGGCCGCAGCGAGCATTGTAAACTTAATACGTATAGAGAGAGTACCGGTAGTATAGACTGGCAGACCACAGGGGGGACCGCATACCGTATCGGGGTAATTCTGAAGGCCGCATAGAACCGTCGATAGGACCCCACTAGTGAAGTCCGCCGATAAGCTGTTGGAAGTTTGCGTATCGCGCTGCCGTCGTGGGCCCCACAGGCATTTCCATTGTTCCCCCTCGGAATTTCGTAATAGTTTGCCCACTTGGCAAGGACATGCGGCGACCTCGCTCATTTTACTCTCGCCGACATTGCCGGCGGATTTCTATGCGTCCTCTACTGCTAGCGGGCCTCTAGCTGTCGATATTTTCTCATGAATTCATCATTCAGTAAAATCCTCGTACAGGTTAATTCTCGGACGAAAATTTCTACCGTGAGGTAAATCTTCGCGAAAACCAAAACATGTGTCTGCTTCTACGTGCCACGGGTCGACAAATGGTCCTCTACAATTACAAGCGGACTCACTGGAGGTGCTCTTAGTTCCTCCAGCGATTTGGCCTGGCGACAGCGTCACCGACAGCCTGACGAATTTCTATGCGTCCTCCATATCGGTACTGCTAGCGGGCCGCTAGCTATCGGGGTTTCTATGCGCTCACTATCGACAAGTTATGATGGTGAGACACTGATTGCAAAACCAGGTTGATAATACACGTCCTTTTAAGGTGAAGGGATACCTAAGGAAAAAATAATGCACGCACAACATTGAAAACTCGATATCTTTTCTATGACCAAAAGTAATCTATTTAACGAAGTTTATTATTTAAGTATAGATCCTCCTCCGTACATTCTGATAAAAAAATGTGAATTTGGGTTAGTAACAATGGTATTAATTAACTTTTAATTAGACCCTAAAATTTCATCTTCGGGATGAAATTCTGACTCGTGGGTACCGACTACGCAACCATTACCTAAAGACAGGCAGTCTGCAGGTGCCTATAGAGAGTTTTCTCCCCAAAATTGTTTCAGTTTCCCGTTATAAACTAATTAAGGTCTAAAAATGCCCTGATTCACATTTTTTGGCTCACGGGAAGATTTCACTCGGATATCACCAAAATCTCAATAGGCACCTGGGGAACTAAGTTTACTATCAGGTGAAAGATTCGTCCCCTTTTGCATTCAAATTTTTTGGCTGACACATCGCTTTAAGTGCAAAACAAAACCGAAAATCGCAGGAAAAGCGGGTGATTGCGGCTCAGTCGATCAATGCATGATTGTTATTCAAATTAAGTCATTTTCCGCCTGGGTAGTAGAGTCCGTTTCAAAGTTTACCACTCGTCACGTATTTTTTATTTGTCTGCAATCGATTTCATATGCCTTAATCGATCGGCCAACAAACCCTAAACATTCTTGGCTCGAGTTTAAGAATGGGTTGTAGTAATGGACAGCGAACCGAGCGAACTCGATGGTCTGGAGTTTTTGCCAATATGAATCTCAGATAAATTCTCCGCAAACACACATGTACCCTCCTAGTATCAATTAATATCATAGATCTTAAACCGAAAGTTTTTTTAGAAATCCTTTCTCTGTATTTTTTCCATGGAAAATGTTGCAGCGGACATATCTCTCAGATCACCTGATTGTTTCCCAACACCAGGTCTGTCATCCTGAGCTAATCAGTGGTCCTATTGCCTTGGCTTCGGCCTTTGCAACTACGATTACATAGCATTACGACGGGAGCAAGCGCCATGAACCTATGATTTTCTCTGGACGAGGTCAGCCTGTCTAGTGGTAACTGCAGTGCAGGTTTCGCGGGAATGTCGCCAAATGAAGCGGCAGTTCTATCGCGTGCTGCCAAACCCACCATTGTGAAGAGTACAGCTTTTCCTTCAATCAACCATTCACCCCCTGATAACTCATGGAGATACAATCTTGTTGGTTCCATACCCCGCGGTGGCGAATGAAAAAAGTCGTGGGGTTGAGGCATTTGTAGTGCCCTTTATCACTGTAGGGAGCCCAATGAGCGTGGGACTTTGGACAAGTCTCTTTGCCTCACTGGCCTCTCTACACCCAGGTGTATAAATGGGTAAACCGGTCGGATGTGCTCGACTGAGCGCTGAATGAGCAGCACATCTGAGTTCTGCTGAAAGGCCCCAGGACAGACTGGGCTTAAAATGTTAAAGGGACCCAAGAGGCAGCTTGCCATTGGGCTATTAACAGTACTTCCACAATGCAACAGATGGTGCTACTACATGTAACAATGAACTCATGAATTGTGAATCAAATGTTGACATTGATGAACTTTTACTGAATATAAAATGATGCCCAAGTTGGATCCTCATGGCACCAACTCTGTGTTATATCAATATGCACTAAAAACTGCCTCTAGAGGCCCTTTAATTCGGATGATGACATCGACGGTAGTTGATATCAGACAACCTTTGTAGTTTTAAATAAAAAAACACTCATAGGCATACAGTCATGTAAAAATAGATAAATTTATTACTTTCATTCAAACACGACGAAAACGTGAACAAGTGTTTTGCCACCATTTTGTGGTAATCTCTGCGATGCACAATGGAATGCAGGGCCAGCTGCATGGTGAAAATCATGCTTGCCGAGACTATAGATTAAGGAATTTCACGGCATGCCCAAAATGACCACACGTGACGATTTTCTGCGGGCCACTTTTCTAGGGGGAAAACTGCCTGGCAGAAATTTATGGTCGGTTGCGAAAAAAACTGTGCTACTGAATAATGGTCGGACAAAATCTTTTTCTTGATTTCTGAAATTTTGGTAGGAAGATTCATGCAGTCCAAAAGATAAGTACGGCCTAACATGAAAGGCAACTCCTCACTTGGCAGCGGGAGGATGGTTGACTGAAGACACAGCCATTCTCTATATTTATACAATGTAAGTGGTAGTATATACATGTACGGTTGTTATTTTAATTGACCATATTCCCACTTTTAACAAGTGGCGACGTTGCTATTTGCTATTGTTTGTTTCTTTGATGGTGTTGTATTCACAAAATAAGATTAAGCTACATATACAGAAAACCATCTGACGGCAGTGTTCTTTGACTGTAACCGGGAATACACATAGACAGTCACAAAAATCGAATCCAGTGCATGTTCTCTGATCCCTGTTTTGTGATCCTCTGTGTTCCCCTCTATCTCGTCAATTTCAATGTACACCCTTAGTCATGTTAGTCAATAATAAATGCCCAGCTAATTTTCCGGCATATCTCAATGAATATTTTTCATAGCCACGTTTTCTTTTCATACGCATAATCTAAGGCCACTCGGACACATTTTAAGACCATAAAACATGAAATCATTACACAACTGTGTTTTTGGCAAAAGTTTGAAATTTGGCCAAAATATCACGTTTTGTTAATACTCACTTGTTCGGGTTGAAACTGGCACTGTTTTGAAGCCAGTCTGTTTCTGGACAATACAATTTTTTTAAATTCAAAATTGAGCAACTTTGTGACGATTTATGATGATTTTTCTGTGGAATAAAATCCCCGCAATTCCAGTTGAGTCCAAGCCACATTTTATCAATACCCCGATCACGTGCCCTAATTCAGTAAGTCTATTGAA
>NMRB01001239.1:95151-121481 GCA_002633025.1 Notospermus geniculatus
GTGTCAGTCACCAAGTTGGCCTATTGTGAGAGACACGATTCATAATTTCACAAGGGGCCTAATACTCCATGTCAGTCGCTCCTTTTGTGGTTGAGAGGCTTATAAATATTCACGACTGGGTAATGCTAAAACCCTGTGCCTTGATGCCTGGAACGAATGGCAAGAACTGGGAAAACCATTTTACAAAATCATCTGTAACTTTGCTTTAAATGGGAATGTTAGCATTCCGAAAATTTTCATGTGTCAAGAAACAGATTGGCTTCAAAACAGTGCCAGTTTCAACCCGAAAAAGTGATTATTAAAAAAACATGATATTTTGGCCAAATTTCAAACTTTTGCCAAAAACACAGTTGTGTAATGATTTCAAGTTTTATGGTCTTAGAAGGTGTCCCAGTGGCCCTAGATTATGCGTATGAAAAGAAAAAGTGGCTATGAAAAATATTCATGGAGATATGCCGGAAAGTTAGCTGGGCATTTATTTTTGACTAAGGGTGTACAAGAACGATATCATAACAGGTTCAATTACTTCAGCTATTTCTCACCGCTACCTGCATTCTCGAGGAAGCAAGGGATGCAGCAATTCGCCTGCGAATGCTGCCAGAACACGAGAGAAATACAAGCGACAGAAGAAAAATGAGAATCACAAAAGTAATTGATGCGGCTGACTGGCCGAGGAGAAAGTCGGCCACAGCTTTGCCGGATTGCCTGGTCACTTGGTCGTACAAACTGCTGGCTAAAGCCACACGAGTTGCCACGAATCTGACAGCCGCGAGCGCTGTGATCAAACTTATGCTGCCAAAAGTGACGAAGATCCATGTGTGTTTCAGCAAACTGTCAATTGTGTCGATTTTCATGAGTTTGAACTTCATGACTATTCCGCTGATTCCCGAGGCCATGTTGATCAGACCGATGAGAACGCCCTCTGCTACAAGGTTGGGGACTCCGCTGGCGATGCAGCCCGTGATAAAGTAAGCAAGGCCCGTGACAAAAAGGACGATTCCGGCGACTAAAGATCTTGTAGCGATGCCTGCGAGTCCAATGTCAGGAATGGCGACTGGCGGAGACGGTTGTTGCACAACTACAGCTCTAGGTTGTACGACACCCTGCATCGGCTGCACATAGCTGGAAAAGGAAAAACAAGGTTCCTAAGTCAAGAAGAACTGTGGATGTATTCAGTAGCCTAGAAACTAAACATTAATATTACATGTTCTATTACATGTTCACGTACATGTAATCAATCCTTCAACTTGTATTGTTTGCAGTGTGTCACTAGGCCACTACGGAAATCCTCCATGGCCACGGACGCATGGTCTATGGGAAATCCGGAATACGTGTATTTTGAAGTCGTAACGTCTTGGGATGATATAAGGGAGGGGCGAGTCCACATGCACCAAGGCATGCATTCGCCATGTGAGATTGAATGGTAAGATGTAGCAGGGGCTAGGCTGAGTTCAGAGGTATACGGTATAAGGACACTCTGGCGAACAAAATTTTCATGGTGATGAACCCTTTATTAGACCATTGGTCACCAGCGCGTTCGTATACCGTATACCTCTATGTGAACTCAGCCGTATGCCAACCACTGGGTGACAACAGAGGGTTGCCTTGGAAACAACCCAGCCTCGTGCAGACGATACAACAGAACCTTATACAGAGGCAAGCGGAATGAAACCACTATACATGTACTTACCCCTGTTGGGGCTGGACGCCGTACGGTGGAGCCTGCGGATAACCAGGCTGCCGGGGGTATCCGTATGTTGGTTGAACGGGGTAGCCGGGTGGGGCCTGTCCTTCCTTCATGATGGCCGGGGCCATACCGTGGTTAACTTCAGAATACTTTGGTGGTTGTTCCATTATTTCTGAAATACATGCATTTGAATCTATAAAATGAGATTCAGCGTAAGATTCCAAATCCGTCCAATAGCAAATCGAGTTCGCTCCATGTAGAATACGGCATAATCAGCGCTACAGAGAATATTGAGTGATTCTAATGTAAAGCAGGGGGAAACCAGAGCAGCGGGAGAAAACAAGAAAGGTCGCCTAATCTATCGCTTGTAGACAGAGAAATCGAACCTGCGGCCTCAGAAGTTCACATCTGCAAGGTTTTCTACTGCGCCACTCTAAAGGAGCATCGTGTGAAAGGAATGGTAGTCCAAGGAATGCAAGTCTGAGTCACAATAGTTGTTATTTAAAGATCATATTCGAATATACATGGTTTCTATAACCATTGTCGAAATCCGTCTTTGAACAATAACAGCGGATTTAGATTACAGGGGACATAGATTCCTGCTACACCGTACCTCAGAACACTTACGAATGTATGTGAATACTCGGAAAGACGACTAGAATACGACGTAAACAAACAGGAACGTACCTTTTTAAGGATTTTTCTCTCGGTCTTCTTCAATAAAAGTCTCACTGCAGATCAAGCCACGAATCTGGAAGCAGCCTGGGCTGGGCTTACATTTATAGGCAGGTCCTTCCGAGATGCCCCAGTTAAAGCGAGACAGGAAGAAGGACAGCTATTCGTCTGAGTAATTAGTTCTGATAACTACAATTGTTCTTGATAACGCTCTTGACCGGCTAACCCCTGAAGTTGTTCATCACGACGGTTTTCCCGATTGTGCGTTGAGGGGCCTATTACATCGATCAAATACGTCCATATCTTATCACATTGTGTCCCACTGGTGAATTTCCTACTCCGAGTGTACTGTTCACCGGTTAGCTGTTCCGTTGATGACGCAAGTGCTGACGTCATTCTGGGGATACCTCCGCCAATCAAAATGCACCAACACCAATTTGCGCCAGAATGACGCTTATTAATCTCAGTGAGTGAGTGGTTCAATCCAATGAATCACAATTACCTTCAAACAACAGTAAATTCTACGATTTATGCGCCACAATCAAAATGAATCACTGTCCTTGCTTGGAGGTGAATTGTAGTTATGACGTGATCGAAAAAAAATCAGGACAAAAAAAATTGTGAAACGCCGTGCATTGCACTGTTGATAACGAAATAATGAATTCTTCCACTGGCTTGTTGGCCTATGGCGGGCATGAATGGCAGTGCATAGTTTCTTGGGTAAGGGTTAGGATTCAGGCTCAGGCGCAGAGGCGCCATATACAGGTGTACCGTGATCACGAGATGACACTGATCACTGATTCATTTGAAGAATTTGAATTTTAACCAGGTCCAATACACTGGACACATTTTCTGCGGGAAATTGATCAGGACCTGGGACCTGTTTCATAAAGTGATCTGGACTGAAATCCTGTCAAATAAAACAGCATGGCGGCCAATATCAGCAGGGTTCCGAACGTTTCCGGATGTTGCCGACTCTGTACGGAGAGATGAAACTCTTGTTTCTTCTTGCTGCATATGGGAGCATTTAGTTGTTGTAGGCAAATTGGTGCAACGTCAGCCAACAGGTGAACACTTTCAATTATGTCATTGATTTATTGAATGGAAATTTTGTTCTCAATATTTTCATATGTGTATAAGGTATTGGAGGAAGACACATTCGGTAGGCCTACCGTAAGTATACACATTTATGATAGATATCTTTGTAAATTCTATATCGTTTTCTTACTTCAAATAATCGTGGTCCGAAATGTCAGCCTCGATGTCAACTTAAGCATGTTAAGACAGAAACACGCCGAACCCAATATTTCAAGATATCCATCGTTATTTGGCCAATCAACTTAGTTTTTAAATCAGGGCCGTAGCTTGCTTTTTGGCTAGGGGAGAGGCCGGGGGCCAAAGCTACACTTTTTAGCTCACCGGGGTGAGCTATTACGATGGGGAAGCGTCCGTCGTCCGTCGTCGTCCGGCGTCGTCCGTCGTCGTCCGTCGTCGTCGTAATCAGTTTGTTACTTTTTGTCATGAATATGTTAGGACGCTTGTTTTCAAAGAGCGTCAATAAAGTCGGCATAGGTAGCCCCCAGCCTTAAAGGGACCCAAGAGGCAGCTTGCCATTGGGCTATTAACAGTACTTCCACAATGCAACAGGTGGTGCTACTACATGTAACAATGAACTCATGAATTGTGAATCAAATGTTGACATTGATGAACTTTTACTTAATATAAAATGATGCCCAAGTTGGATCCTCATGGCACCAACTCTGTGTTATATCAATATGCACTAAAAGCTGCCTCTAGAGGCCCTTTAATTCGGATGATGACATCGACGGTAGTTGATATCAGACAACCTTTGTAGTTTTAAATAAAAAAACACTCATAGGCATACAGTCATGTAAAAATAGATAAATTTATTACTTTCATTCAAACACGACGAAAACGTGAACAAGTGTTTTGCCACCATTTTGTGGTAATCTCTGCGATGCACAATGGAATGCAGGGCCAGCTGCATGGTGAAAATCATGCTTGCCGAGACTATAGATTAAGGAATTCCACGGCATGCCCAAAATGACCACACGTGACGATTTTCTGCGGGCCACTTTTCTAGGGGGAAAACTGCCTGGCAGAAATTTATGGTCGGTTGCGAAAAAAACAGTGCTTCTGAATAATGGTCGGACAAAATATGTTTCTTGATTTCTGAAATTTTGGTAGGAAGATTCATGCTGTCCAAAAGATAAGTACAGCCTAACATGAAAGGCAACTCCTCACTTGGTCAGCGGGAGGATGGTTGACTGAAGACACAGCCATTCTCTACATTTATACAATGTAAGTGGTAGTATAAACGGTTGTTATTTTAATTGACCATATTCCCACTTTTCACAAGTGGCGACGTTGCTATTTGCTATTGTTTGCTTCTTTGATGGTGTTGTATTCACAAAATAAGATTAAGCTACATATACAGAAAGCCATCTGACGGCAGTGTTCTTTGACTGTAACCGGGAATACACATAGACAGTCACAAAAATCGAATCCAGTGCATGTTCTCTGATCCCTGTTTTGTGATCCTCTGTGTTCCCCTCTATTTCGTCAATTTCAATGTACAAGAACGATATCATAATAGGTTCAATTACTTCAGCTATTTCTCACCGCTACCTGCATTCTCGAGGAAGCAAGGGATGCAGCAATTCGCCTACGAATGCTGCCAGAACACGAGAGAAATACAAGCGATAGAAGAAAAATGAGAATCACAAAAGTAATTGATGCCGCTGACTGGCCGAGGAGAAAGTCGGCCACAGCTTTGCCGGATTGCCTGGTCACTTGGTCGTACAAACTGCTGGCTAAAGCCACACGAGTTGCCACGAATCTGATAGCCGCGAGCGCTGTGATCAAACTTATGCTGCCAAAAGTGACGAAGATCCATGTGTGTTTCAGCAAACTGTCAATTGTGTCGATTTTCATGAGTTTGAACTTCATGAATATTCCGCTGATTCCCGAGGCCATGTTGATCAGACCGATGAGAACGCCCTCTGCTACAAGGTTGGGGACTCCGCTGGCGATGCAGCCCGTGATAAAGTAAGCAAGGCCCGTGACAAAAAGGACGATTCCGGCGACTAAAGATCTTGTAGCGATGCCTGCGAGTCCAATGTCAGGAACGGCGACTGGCGGAGACGGTTGTTGCACAACTACAGCTGTTGGTTGTACGACACCCTGCATCGGCTGCGCATAGCTGGAAAAGGAAAAACAAGGTTCCTAAGTCAAGAAGAACTGTGGATGTATTCAGTAGCCTAGAAACTAAACATTAATATTACACGTTCACGTACATTAATAATCAATTCTTCAACTCGTATTGTTTGCAGTGTGTCACTAGGCCAGTACGGAAATCCTCCATGGCCAATGGTCAGGCGACCTTAGCTGGGGTAGAGTGCACGGACCGGACGCATGGTCCACGGGAAATCCGGAATGCGTGTATTTTGAAGTCGTAACGTCTTGGGATGATATAAGGGAGGGGCGAGTCCACATGCACCAAGGCATGCATTCGCCATGTTAGATTGAATGGTAAGATTTAGCAGGGGCTAGGTTGAGTTCAGAGGTATACGGTATAAGGACACTCTGGCGAACAAAATTTTCATGGTCATGAACCCTTTATTAAGCCATTGGTCGCCAGCGTGTTCGTATACCGTATACCTCTATGTGAACTCAGGCTTATGCCAACCACTGGGTGACAACAGAGGGTTGCCTTGAAAACAACCCAGCCTCGTGCAGACGATACAACAGAACCTTATACAGAGGCAAGCGGAATGAATCCACTATACATGTACTTACCCCTGTTGGGGCTGGACGCCGTACGGTGGAGCCTGAGGATACCCAGGCTGCCGGGGGTATCCATATGGTGGCTGAACGGGGTAGCCGGGTGGGGCCTGTCCTTCCTTCATGATGGCCGGGGCCATACCGTGGTTAACTTCAGAATACTTCGGTGGTTGTTCCATTATTTCTGAAATATTTGAATATTCTATAAAATGAGATTCAGCGTAAGATTCCAAATCCGTCGAATAGCACATCGAGTTCGCTCCATGTAGAATACGGCATAATCAGCGCTACAGAGAATATTGAGTGATTCTAATGTAAAGCAGGGGGAAACCAGAGCAGCGGGAGAAAACAAGAAAGGTCGCCTAATCTATCGCATGTAGACAGAGAAATCGAACCTGCGGCCTCAGAAGTTCACATCTGCAAGGTTTTCTACTGCGCCACTCTAAAGGAGCAACGTGTGAAAGGAATGGTAGTCCAAGGAATGCAAGTCTGAGTCACAATAGTTGTTATTGAAAGATCATATTCGAATATACATGATTTCTATAACCATTGTCGAAATCCGTCTTTGAACAATAACAGCGGACTTAGATTGCAGGGGACTTAGATTCCTGCTACACCGTACCTCAGAACACTTACGAATGTATGTGAATACACGTTTAGATTACGACGCAAACAAACAGGAACGTACCTTTTTAAGGATTTTTCTCTCGGTCTTCTTCAATAAAAGTCTCACTGCAGATCAAGCCACGAATCTGGAAGCAGCCTGGGCTGGGCGTACTTTTATAGGCAGGTCCTTCAGAGATGCCCCAGTTAAAGCGAGACAGGAAGAAGGACAGCTATTCGTCTGAGTAATTAGTTCTGATAACTACAATTGTTCTTGATAAGGCTCTTGACCCGCTAAACCCTGAAGTGGTTCATCACGACCGTTTCCCGATTGTGCATTGAGGGACCTATTACATCGATCAAATACGTCCATATCTTATCACATTTTGTCCCACTGGTGAATTTCCTACTCCGAGTGTACTGTTCACCGGTTAGCTGTTCCGTTGATGACGCAAGTGCTGACGTCATTCTGGGGATACCTCCGCCAATCAAAATGCACCAACACCAATTTGCACCAGAATGACGCTTATTAATATCAGTGAGTGAGTGGTTCAATCCAATGAATCACAATTACCTTCAAACAACAGTAAATTCTACGATTTATGCGCCACAATCAAAATGAATCACTGTCCTTGCTTGGAGGTGAATTGTAGTTATGACGTGATCGAAAAAAATCAGGACAAAAAAGATTGTGAAACGCCGTGCATTGCACTGTTGATAACGAAATAATGAATTCCTCCACTGGCTTGTTGGCCTATGGCGGGCATGAATGGCAGTGCATGGTTTCTTGGGTAGGGTTAGGATTCGGGGCTCAGGCGCAGAGGCGCCATATACAGGTGTACCGTGATCACGAGATGACAGTGATCACTGATTCATTTGAAGAATTTGAATTTTAACCAGGTCCAATACACTGTACACATTTTCTGCGGGAAATTGATCAGGACCTGGGACCTGTTTCATAAAGTGATCTGGACTGAAATCCTGTCAAAAAAAACAGCATGGCGGCCAATATCAGCAGGGTTCCGAACGTTTCCGGATGTTGCCGACTCTGTACGGAGAGATGAAACTCTTGTTTCTTCTTGCTGCATATGGGAGCATTTTAGTTGTTGTAGGCAAATTGGTGCAACGTCAGCCAACAGGTGAACACTTTCAATTATGTCATTGATTTATTGAATGGAAATTTTGTTCTCAATATTTTCATATGTGTATAAGGTATTGGAGGAAGACACATTCGGTAGGCCTACCGTAAGTATACACATTTATGATAGATATCTTTGTAAATTCTATATCGTTTTCTTACTTCAAATAATCGTGGTCCGAAATGTCAGCCTCGATGTCAACTTAAGCATGTTAAGANAGCCGCGACTTGACAATGAGCGACACACAGAGAAACAGCGAGTCGGTTTCCCAGTGTGTTCCGAACAATGGGAATCACACAGAAAAACCGCCACACTGAAAAACGTTACACCGGGAGCTGTAATTAGCCTACATCAGCTAACTCGCCATTCTTTTTGGCACGTATAAAACCATCTCATTAATGGTTGTCTCTTCGATGGTTAATATGGTTTACTTCATAGGCAAAGCACCGTGTTAAAAGTCTGTGCAGAACCATTGTACAGAGATTATGACCACGGTTCGACTCCAGCCAGAACTGCTCAGTTGCCATAATCTTCGGTATGACAAAGGCCGATTTCCAGTTCAATGACCGGGGGCTGTGATCACATCAGTCAAGTCGGCGCCGTTTGTTTTTTGGGTCGTTGCCGAATTGGCCGATACTAGAAAAGCAATGCGCCGCTGTGGTGCGGCTGCACCAAATATCGCCGAATGGGTCAATGTCGTCCTGGGTATACCTTATGTTTACCCAGGATCATCCTGGGTAATCCTTTTCTTTACCCAGGACGGCCCTGGGTAAACATAAAGATCCTTAACTTTACCCAGATTGGAGTTCCCGAGTGGTGTAGTGAGGTTGATATTCAGCGTAAATCATGAAATGAAGGGTGACCTCGAACTAGGCCTATAGCTCCTGAAGTCCTTGAGAATTTACTATCGGTCCCTTTTGAAAAGTTGTAGGGATTGGTCTTGTCTTCCTATTGCAAACCCCGGAGGAGGTATAGCGGTAATTTTCAGCCCTTTTTAGCAATGGTCCTACTGCATGATCTCTGCCGAAAGAGACGCACGTACAGCATGATTCGGCGGGAACTCCCAAGCTGGGTAAAGTTAAGGATCCTTATGTTTACCCAGGATGATCCTGGGTAAAGAAAATGATTACCCAGGATAATCCTGGGTAAACATAAGGTATACCCAGGACGACATTGACCCATTCAGCCCAAATATCAAACCGACTGGAGTCAAAGAATATGATGGAGACACGCGGCGCAGCCACGAATATACTGTGTCATCAGGCGCACACTGCAAAGTTTCCTGGCTCTGCCATTTCAAATGAATGAAGTCGTCTCATATCCGTCTGAGAGGACATTGAAGTTGAACGAAGTCTATGTGATGTAGCGCGATGTCTATGTTACACGGCATAGACAGGAAAGTACATAAGATAAACTCTGTGCACAAAGCACAAAGAAGACAGTACACACCACAACAAGGACGTTACGAAACGAAGACAGCAAAGGACGATGCAATGCTATAGGAATCCAGCAGTGCCATTCCCTACGAATTTGACATTTGTGAACCCTGCCACGAACGTTTTTGACAATTAAATGCTAAGCATTAAGGGCAAGCTGACGTTGTGAATTTTTGGAGTGTTGTAAATAAAACATGTCACAATGCCATAAAAGTACAAGTTATATGACGAAAATGAAGGCACCTGCGGGGTCTATCAGTCAAAACGAATTGAATGAGAGGCACCTTAGAATGTATTTAATTAGCTAATAGGCTGAAACAAAAGACTAGTATTCGGAACACTTTCCCACTTTTCAGTTTCAGTGCAACACACCTATTATAGGCCTAAGGAAAAGCAGCATGTTTTGTGGGGCTTTTTGCATACGTTTCCTTTCAAACAGGAATCATACACAATATCATGTATGAGCATGAAATTTCTCGTGTGGGCTAATGAGCTGGTTCTACTAGAAATCGACAACACACGGAAATGGCAACACGTGTCCACTTCACGACTCGAACGGCGGATGTGGGCTAATTGGCTTTCGAGACGGCCAGTTGATATTACACGATGCTGGGCCTACACAGTGAAATCACTCGGCTTGTTGTACTTAACTCGATGACTCGATGGCGCGATGACTCGAAGGCGCATAATTGTTGAATGCCATATTTTAAATCGAGTTCCGCATTTCAGAACACTGGGTTACTATTTTTAGGAAGGTGAGGAACATGCAGTAGGGTCATTGCTCAAAAGGGCTGAAAATTAACGCTGTACCTCCTCCGGGGTTTGGAATAGGGAGACAACTTTTCAAAAGGGACCCATAGTAAATTCTCAAGGACTTAGGAGCTGTAGGCCTAGTTGGAGGCTATCCTTCATTTCATGATTTACGTTGAATATCAACCTTGGTTGCTGGCGACACTACGACGGTCCACTTCTGCCGTTGATCCATTCCACTTCTTAGAAATAAAGAGCTGAATTTCATTGAATAATTTTGGCGGTCATCGAGTCATCGCGCCATCGAGTCTTCGCGTCATCGAGTCAAGTACAACAAGCCAAATCACTCCACTGATTTAGAATATGTATTGCTCTATCTTTCGCAACCTGGTCCACCGTATGCATGGAGTTCTTCGATCCCATACAGTCGAGGTGGCTCACTAATCGCTGTCAGCTTCGGCGGGGCAAGCAACAGATCCAAGAAGCCGTCGGACGGTGCTGTTTTCATGAAGATTATCTGGAGTCATCGGTGATTATAGGACTATCGCCAAGACGTTTCAAACTTGGAAACTTTTTAAGCTTTGTTCTGTTGTAGATGTGATAATACACTCTTCTAATTTTATAACGTCCATAATATCAGCTCCAACCTGTGATAATCTCCATGACCACAGCGCCCCCAACGTCTTCCTCAGCAACGGCTGCAGATCGTTCGAATGGTTTAACGCCATCCAACGTCTTAGTTGGCCGGCCAAACCTCCAAAAAGCCTCTAGAAAAAAAAATAGTCGGCATTTTCTGTTAATGGATGCCCTCCACTCCAGAGGTGTAAAATACTGGCTAGTAAATAAGAAAAGGGTGGATGCCACTGTTCAACTTTAATTTTGACGGAAGGTACTGTATGGCCGATTGAAATTTTGGAACTGACTTTATCATTGGACCCAAGAACTGAGCTTTGCACAGGAGAATGGGAACCGATGTACAGCTAACTTGTTAACGGCGGATTTACAGTCCCCGTAAATGTATTACAAACAGATAGAAATATGGTGCCTCGTCACCAAATAAGCATGTTTTTAATTATTGTTTTCAGTAGTTTCGTAACAAGAAATAACTTTTTCATGTAAATTAACACAAAATAGATCAAAATACATTAAAACGCCATTTCCAATTACCTAACTAGTTATTGATAAAAACTACAAAATCATGCTTATTTGATAAAGAGATACCATGTTTCTATCTGTTGATAATACGTTTATGGGGTGTAGATAACAGTTCAAAAGATAGCTGTACATCGGGCAATCTTAAATTAGATATTTGAAGTATATTTGGCCCCAATGACCTTGATACGTACGACAACAGGAAGGACGAAAGGAAGGACGAACAGCAAGGACTTGGTTGTACGATAACTCATGAGAGTCGTATATTCTGAGAGAGTAGTATTTCTTTGCTGGGTAGGCAAAAAAAACGGGTCGTGTCTGACACCTGAAATTACATTGACCAGAGTTTAGTACAAGAATGGATTTTAAAGTCGACACAGAAATAGGAATTAGCAAACACGGTTCTAAGGAGTATAACTTACGTTGAACATTGATAGCCAAAACACCAAAATATTGCGTCTACACTAGCGTACTTCACGTTTGCTCTGCCAGTAAACCGCCAACCATGCCATCGTCGCACCAACCCGCATGGGTAAAACACGACAGGGTAAGCCTAGGGATACACTGAACGCGATTTACCCATCGCGCGCGTTGTTTCTTTGTTATTTCATGCCGCAATGCCTCCGAAACAAACGAAATTCGTGCGAAAATCGCGCGCGATGGGTAAATCGCGTTCAGTGTATCCCTAGCCTTAGGCCTGCTTTCCATTAGAGCGTTTTCGTGCGCAAAAACGCTCGAAAGCATTGTTAGTTTCCGCGTCGTTGGTCACCGCGCGGAAAAATACAATGCTTTCAAGCGTTTTCGCGCACAGAAACGCTTCAATGGAAAGCAGGCCTAACGCCGTCCCTGACGCGTGAACAAAGCTTAGTTTCGAGTGAACCAGCGAACGTCGGTTCCCCGAATAAATAGCCTGGCGGAGCGCATTACGCAACGCCGATTAATTCAATAGGGACTATGGCTTGCCAAACCAGTTGACACCCTGGTGTCGGCGAGTGCAGGAATTTTATGTTGGCCGGCCTACTATCTTTCTCAGCTTCAACTGCAGATAATTCTGCGACTACAGCGCCACCAACGTAGTTTAAGCCACGACTCCAAAGCGCCACCAAACGTCTTTCGCAGCTACGGCTGAAGTCAAATCACAACAAGAGATCATGACTAACAACAAAGTCTTCTTTCGCGGATTATCATCTACCCATGTTCATACTTTCCACAAAGTTGGAATCATCCTTCGCTCTAAACCTTTCCCACAAAGATGGTGGCCTACTAGTTCTCCCACATGACGTCGTGGCATCCTCTCAGTCAATAATTCTTCCTAATCCTTTGTGTCCATGCCCCGCTTGACCAGCTCGGCGTGCCATCGGCGCCATTGAATGGTGTTAAAGGAGCACGGTATTGCCACTTTTTCTCGACAGCCGTCGCCACCATCGCCGTGCGCGCCGCTCTCCAACCCCAGGGAGTAACTAGGCCTACGTTGTCCTCGAATGGACCCGATGTAGTACGTTATGCGGTTTTTTGTAGTTCGTACTGCTGCCGCTAGGGTGGCTCCCTCTACGCCAACAAGAGATCGCATACCGTGCTCCTTTAAGCTTCTTACGTCATATGTTGAGAACTGTTAGATCGCCATATTTATTGGAAAGGTCTATAAACCGCGAAGCTATCAATACAGAATCACCGGCGTCCTTAATAAAATGGAAATGGGGCGTGTCTTTAGCCAGCGTAGCTTTTGATTTGATGTGTTGATTTCACTTTTTCACTTCTGTCACAGAGTCTGAAGCAATTTTGGGGTTGGAATGCTCATATTACCAACAAACACACCAGAGCCACCGAATGAGCTTGAAACTCTGTGACAGCATCCAGGCCGCCAGGCTTCTAGTTTACATCTGGCTTGGAATTACAATCTACATATTGAATAGATGAAAGCCGATGGGGGCGCATATCAATTGGACAGCATTTATGATAGCAAATGCTATCATACAAAAATATCGATTAAAGTTTCCAGCATTTGATAAAAAGAAACCATCAGGGGAATCAGTCATTTGTCAGAGTGGCTATGAAGTAGGCTCTTCGCAAAATAATTGCCTGGAATGACTTCTGTGCTATAGGCCCATTTTTTCTACCTGGCAACTACCCCGCGTATGCCTACACTTCAGGCGAACACGTCCGGTTTGAGAACTTGTACCTTCTGTACCCCAGGCTGTAGCTAATATTTACGCCTTTTCAGATAGTTCTTATTCTACATACAAGGTCGAACTACAGGTGAGTATGGACATTTCCCTCTGCATGACCTCCTCTTCTTCATCAAATGTTTTTCTCAGAATTTGGCATTTGGCAGTACTCTAATGAGTACTAGATAACTATGGCCCAGTTGGCTGTCGCAGTGGTGCATGGGCACGCATTGGTGCGCTGACGGATAAAAATGTCTTCAGTCGAAAAGTAAAGTTGTGGTCGCAGGTGGTTCTTGAGGTCCATCTGTGCATGTGATGGCTGGCCGCCCCTCGAAGACTTCAAACAATGCCTCCCGATAGGGAGTTACATTCACATGTTGTTCTTCGCCGGGCGTGCACCCCCTTTTATCCGTGATAGATTTGTATTTGTATTTCATTTTTCCGTCAGGGCCGACGCTATAGCATTATTGGCCCTGGTAAGTACGGAGGAGGCCATCACAAGCTACTCCATCTAGCCGTGATAGATAAAGGCCCGTTTCCACTGGCGATTTCCAGTGCGATTTTTACAGGGTGTCGGAGAATCCTTCGATGGTTTAACAATGTTTGGCGTGTAAATTATCCCAATGTGTGTGGAAACCGCTGATAGTGGAAACAGGCTAAATGCCTCAGCCATCACGATACTAGGGAGGCTTCGCAAGCGCCCGGTTAGGCCCTACGACGACGTTTATCTATTGTGTGGGAATACCCAAACAATAGATAAACGTTGTCGTATGGCCTAACCGGGCGCTTGCGAAAGCTCACTATTACCGTAGGTTGTTCATCACACACCACGATATCCTTTATCAAAGAAACAAATGTGGGCACCTGATCAGGCAGGCGTGTCTTAATCCATCCCTGATACCTAGTCTTACACATGCGGTGCTAGTATCATTTTTCTTTTCACATACGGGGATAACATCATTTTTCTTTACACTTACTCTGAACTCCCACTTACCTGTCCCATTCCTGAACTCGGACAAAATGACCAAATCCTAAGTTGAAGATATCGCATGCTGTCATTCTTTGCCAGGCTCGGGAGTGGGACAAAGAAGTGGACAGGACAACCCCGTCATTCTCTTTCTGACCGAACCCCCACCCCACACTGTGAAAAATCGTCCTCTACCGTGGGTACAAACTCACGGGTACAGGAACTAACATCGGGTAAAGCAAACTCACTGCGAGAAAGACGGACCTACTGTCAAAAATATTCCATAGTAATGGCTTCTACTTGGATCTACTTTGGGGTCCTCATGTCCAATTTTTAGCTCACCTGTGAGCTATAGTCGTCACGTGGTGTCCGTCCTCGTCGTCGTCGGTGTCCGTTAGCATGGCACGTTTCGTGACCGCTGGGCATATTGGCACCAGACTTCGTACATATGTGTCTCTAGGTCCGATGGCCTCAGACACCAAGCTTCGGTCCGATCTGATTCCTGGCTTGGCCACCACAGGGGGCCACCAGGGGGGATAAACCGAAAACCATTAAGTGCAGTTTCGCCTTAACCGTTGATCGGATCATCACCAAATTTTTTTATCGTAAGTACATCTGATGAGGATACACATCACCCGGGTTTTTGATTTGACGTAATTTTCAAGGTCACACAGGTCAAAGATCGAAATTTCATTGTTGGGCGGCACGTTTCGTGGCTATTTGTCCTGGACTGTTCAAATTAGGTGTGATGGTGTAGGTACCCTCTATGTCTGTGGCGGATTTCGGTCTGATCGGACATCAAATATGGCCACCAGGTGGCTATCTTGGAAATCATAGGCGTTGGCCCAAGTTCAGAATGTTCTGAACTTGAACAAGTATGTATCTTTGTAGCTTTCATGTGTACAGCAAATTTCAGCCTGATCGAACTTCACAGACCGCTGCCAGGCAGCCATTTTGGAAAATGGAACTTTGACCTGTGTGACCGATAAAAGTTGTTCAACTTGAAAACCCGTATAATATATCATGTGTCTTCATTAGATGTACACATGATACAAATTTGGTGATGATCCGTCAAATAATAAGTTAGTTATTGTACTTTTTGTACGTTTCAAATGGAGCCATCTATTGACTATTCAATAAACTACAGTAGGGTCTACATCGATCCAGTTTGGGAACTCATGGTCAACCAGTGGACCCGGTTGTTCAAAGCAACATGGTGCAATATACATGTATTATGACTATGACGCCATGACGCTATGACACACAGAGACAGAGGTGGGGTGAATAGGATCCACCCCAATCCGCTGGTTGGCTCAAATGATTATTAGCAGTTTAGGAGTTTAGAGTACGTTGATGATACAAATAAGTCATTCTTAACACTCTATTATTTAAAGTGGGAATTATTAAGTTAGTGGGAATCGAATAAAACAGACTTTTTTCAATCTGGTTGCTACATTCGAATTTCGGCTCTTTTAATTTTAAAGTGAGTGCTACAATTAAGAATTGTGATTTCCGTCACTGCTACATTGCTCATTCCTACATAACACACCTTCTTCATTTTATCTTCCACAGAATGGCAAGATTCATTCTGCTTTGTGTTTTGCTGCTCGTGACGCTGAATGGAATTAGCGGGCGTGGTAAGTGTAAATATATTTAGAGCTGTCCAATTTGAAAGTGAAACAACACGATCAATCGCAAACTATTACGCACTTGCACTTGAATCGCATAAGCCAGTCTCAGGAGCAGCCATCTCAGCATCTGAGAATCTGAGCCTCGACCGGTCTCATTTTCCAGTATATACCTGGGTGGGGTGAGGCATGGCAGGTAGAGATCTGGCCAGTCTCACACGGACAGTGGGATTCGGACCAGGGATCTCATGACCACTAGCCAGACACCCCGAACCACTAGAACATCTTGGCTCCATTCCAATTGGAACGACAGTGAGCGGTTATAGCTGTATTGCATTGCTTTCCTCTTTATGTTTTCGTCTTCGGCACGACATCTCGCAGCGCCGGTGTGATAGGGATGATAGTCCCCCTGGAATCAAAGTCCGGTTTTATTGTTCAACGATGGGTTAGGATATATGTGAGCCATCGTATCAAATCAGGTATTAAGTCCCTCTGAACTTGGCGGGTTAAGACCAACGTTTTGTCAATTTCAGTAGGGCCGGGCTTATTGTCTCCCTTTTGTAAAATCTGAGCAATTACATTTCTTCCTTTATCTCCTGGAGTTATTTTAGTTCATCCTGGTTCATATCTTGTGTCACTTAAATACCTGGTTTTATGTGATGGGTCACATGGTCTCTATATGGCTATAGAGACCATGGCCATTCGGAAGAGAGCATTAGAATACCAGGCTATTGTTTGGTGGACTTACATTCCTAGCACTTGCTCCTCTTGGTACACTGGAATGAAACGGTAAGTTGGTTCTTTATTAACAATAGGGAGTTTTCGCAAAGCCCCCTCCCGAAACGCCACGCCAAACCCATTGTTCAATGCCAGGAAGAGAGCACTGAACAAAAGGATAGGCGTTCGCGTTGGCGTTTCGGGGGCTTTGCGAAAACTCCATAATAATGCGCACTACCTATTAGATCAAACAGTTTCACTTTGCAAAAAATACACTGCTTTCAGGTGTGATAATATGTGAGAATAAGGAGAAAGCCATTCGCTGTTGTGATGGGATGAAGATTAAAATTGTTTCGGGCTACTATGGTCGCAGGGACCAATCAACATGCACTAAGGATTCTGCAATTATACAAACCTTCATCAAAGGTTATTGTAATGCTGCCGAAGCGTTACAAATAATTAAATCGTCGTGTGACAACAAAGAGCAGTGTACCATCACTGCAAAGAATAAGGTGCTTTCTCCTAATGGTGACCCATGCCGTTTGACGCTCAAGTACGCCTTCGTTGAATACTACTGCGTGTGAGGTGAGTCCATTATTATTAGAGACTTTTCGCAAAGCCCCCGAAACGCCAACGCAAACGCCAATCCCATTGTTCGATGCCTGGCAGAGAACAGCGAACAACTGTTTAAGCGTTCGCGTCGGCGTTTCGGGGGCTTCGCAAAAGCTCCATATTCTTCAATAACCTGCATGAATGCGGCCTTCAGTCATTCCGATTTTATACATGTAATCCAGGGTTAAGTAAAGAAAATGATTACCCAGGATAATCCTGGGTAAACATAAGGTATACCCAGGACGACATTGACCCATTCAGCCCAAATATCAAACCGACTTGAGTCAACGAATATGATGGAGACACGCGGCGCAGCCACGAATATATTGTGTCATCAGGCGCACACTGCAAAGTTTCCTGGCTCTGCCATTTCAAATGAATGAAGTCGTCTCAGAGGACATTGTAGTTGAACGAAGTCTATGTGATATAGCGCGATGTCTATGTTACACGGCATAGACAGGAAAGTACATACATGTAAGATAAACTCTGTGCACAAAGCACAAAGAAGACAGTACACACCACAACAAGGACGTTACGAAACGAAGACAGCAAAGGACGATGCAATGCTATAGGAATCCAGCAGTGCCATTCCCTACGGATTTGACATTTGTGAACCCTTCCAAGAACGTTTTTGACAATGCTAAGCATTAAGGGCAAGCTGACGTTGTGAATTTTTGGAGTGTTGTAAATAAAACATGTCACAATGCCATAAAAGTACAATTTATATGACGAAAATGAAGGCACCTGCGGGGTCTATCAGTCAAAAAGAATTGAATGAGAGGCACCTTAGAATGCATTAATTAGCTAAGAGGCTGAAACAAAAGACTAGTATTCGGAACACTTTCCCAAGAAATGTTACATTTTGAAGATCAAACAACATTGGTAACATGAAGTTTGAGGTTTTTTCTACTTAGTCCATCCCTTTTGAAAGCAATATTTTCAACAGATATAGAGTACTCCGCCCGTTAATTCAATGAATGCTGCCAGATTTTCCAAAAACAGGGCAGCCATGACACTTGTGGATTTTACTTCCTGGAACTACTTTAATGTCCTGAGCGTGTATGGTGTACATGAAGTACAGGTCAAGACACCCTCGCCACCCCAGGTTCTATGGGTCTGTGACATTGCTGCTCTCCCTGAATGTGTCATTTACAGTCATGCTTTTTCTTTATGAAAATTGTACCTGTTTTTCATTTTTGGTGACTTTCGTTGTTTTTGATTACGTAATGTAATTAAGCTGTAGTTCTTGGGACTGCTCATTGTCTTGTTTCTATGAAGTGCAGTGATCACGTTGGACGATAAAAACAGTCAACCGGGGGTGTCTTTATTGCTTTTCTGAGAGGTTTCTGGACCAAAGCAACACGGAAATGTACAACAGCTTCCCATAAATGAATATAAAATTGCCTGCGACAGTTTCAGTGCAACACACCTATTATAGGCCTAAGGAAAAGCAGCATGTTTTGTGGGGCTTTTTGCATACGTTTCCTTTCAAACAGGAATCATACACAATATCATGTATGAGCAAGAAATTTCTCGTGTGGGCTAATGAGCTGGTTCTACTAGAAATCGACAACACACGGAAATGGCAACACGTGTCCACTTCACGACTCGAACGGCGGATGTGGGCTAATTGGCTTTCGAGACGGCCAGTTGATATTACACGATGCTGGGCCTACACAGTGGAGTCACTCGGCTTGTTGTACTTGACTCGATGGCGCGATGACTCGAAGGCGCGAAGAAGGCCAATTAAATTTCCTGCATAATTGTTGAATGCCATATTTTAAATCGAGTTCCGCATTTCAGAACACTGGGTTACTATTTTTAGGAAGGTGAGGAACATGCAGTAGGGTCATTGCTCAAAAGGGCTGAAAATTAACGCTATACCTCCTCCGGGGTTTGGAATAGGGAGACAAGACCAATCCCTACAACTTTTCAAAAGGGACCCATAGTAAATTCTCAAGGACTTAGGAGCTGTAGGTCTAGTTCGACATATGTTCGAGGCTATCCTTCATTTCATGATTTACGTTGAATATCAACCTCAATTCACCTCTTGGTTGCTGGCGACACTACGGCCGAATCGGTAGATGTCGTCCTGTGTAACCCTAAAGTTTACCCAGGACCAACCTGGGTAACCCTAAAAGTTACCCAGGACGATCCTGTGTAAACTTTAGTGTACTAAAGTTTAGTGTACTAAAGTTTACCCAGTTTGAAATTCGCGCACTTTTTCACCTTCGGTCGAGGATCTTGAAAACGGCACGTAGTCATATATCAGTGAACGAAATCCATCAAATCGGCAAAAATGGCAGCTGATAACCTCACTCGTGTTGCTGCGGAGGATTTGCAGATGTATTTGAATTCGATCGCATCTTATAGGGGTGGTCAGTTCACATCTAAAGTCGAGAAATCAAAAAGAAGCTGGTTAAGGTCGTGGAAGGAAAATACAAACTGCTTGAAAGGGTAAACGTGACCCCAAACTGCAGTGGCTAGTTCGGGATGAACTTATATGCACTGGCGCGGGAAATTGCCAGCGGCGCTGTGGAGGCATGGGCACCTGTATAGCGCGAATTTCAAACTGGGTAAACTTTAGTACACTAAAGTTTACCCAGGATGGTCCTGGGTAACTTTTAGGGTTACCCAGGTTGGTCCTGGGTAAACTTTAGGGTTACCCAGGACTGAAAATCCCCATAAATCCCCTTTGGGGAAATTTTTTTATTAAGGTTTGAATTTTTGGAACTGACTTTATCATTGGACCCAAGACAGAGCTTTGTACAGGAGGATGGGAACCGACGTACAACTAACTTATGAACGGTTGGATTTACACCCCATAAATGTATTACCAATAGATAGAAACATGACACTTTAGAAGCAGATAAGCATGTTTTTAATTGTTTTATGTAATAAGAAATGACATTTTATGTAAATTAACACAAAATAGGTCAAAATACATAAAAACGCAGTTTCCAGTTACATAACTAGTTAAAAATTACAAGAAACATGTTTTTTCGATTAAGAGGCACCATGTTTCTATCTGTTTGTAATACATTTATTGGGTGTAAATCCAACCGTTCAAAAGTTAGTTGTACATCCGGTCTCAATTCTCCTGTACAAAGTTCAGTTCTGGGTTTAACGATAAAGTTTAAAAAGCGCGTACAATTTTTTCCCCAAGTGGGATTGATGGGGATTTTTACTATGTGATTGAGGAGTCTTCAACAGACATAGTGACACATGTTTCGTTCAAGATTTAATTTTTTCTGGGTTTAACCCTTCTTCTACTAGTCTAAATCGCTGTCAGCTTCGGCGGGGCAAGCAACAGATCCAAGAAGCCGTCGGGCGGTGCTTTTGTCATAAGATTATCTGGAGTCATCGGTGATTATAGGCCTATCGCCTAGACGTTTCAAACTTGGAAACTTTTTAAGCTTTGTTCTGTTGTAGATGTGATAATACACTCTTCTAATTTTATAATGTCCATGATATCAGCCCCAACCTCTGATAATCTCCATGACCACAGCGCCCCCCCCCCCACGTCTTTCTCGGCAACGGCTGCAGATCGTTCGCCATCCAACGTCTTAAGCCGCCCATACACGTTCAATATTATTGCACAATATGAGGATCCAAAATGGGCGATATTATTGTCAATCTTTCTTCCACCGATCATGTCAGAAGCACATACCCCTATTTTGGGCCCCAAATTGTGCAATAATATTGATCGTGTATGGCCGGTTTCAGTTGGCCGGCCAAACCTCCAAAAAGCCTCTAGAAAAAAAAATAGTCGGCATTTTCTGTTAATGGATGCCCTCCAGAGGTGTAAAATACTAGCTAGTGAATAAGAAAAGGGTGGATGCCACTGTTCAACTTCAATTTTGACGGAAGGTACTGTACGGCCGATTGAATTTTTGGAACTGACTTTATCATTGGACCCAAGAACTGAGCTTTGCACAGGAGAATGGGAACCGATGTACAGCTAACTTCTTAACGGCGGATTTACAGTCCCCGTAAATGTATTACAAACAGATAGTAGAAATATGGGGCCTCGTCACCAAATAAGCATGTTTTTAATTATTGTTTTCAGTAGTTTCGTAACAAGAAATAACGTTTTTCATGTAAATTAACACAAAATAGATCAAAATACATTAAAACGCCATTTCCAATTACCTAACTACAAAAACTACAAAATCATGCTTATTTGATAAAGAGATACCATGTTTCTATCTGTTGATAATACGTTTATGGGGTGTAGATAACAGTTCAAAAGATAGCTGTACATCGGGCAATCTTAAATTAGAGATTTGAGGTATATTTGTCCCCAATGACCTTGATACGTACGACAACAGGAAGGACGAAAGGAAGGACGAACAGCAAGGACTTGGTTGTACGATAACTCATGAGAGTCGTATATTCTGAGAGAGTAGTATTTCTTTGCTGGGTAGGCCCAAAAAAAAACGGTCGTATCTGACACCTGAAATTACATTGGCCAGGGTTTAGTACAAGAATGGATTTTAAAGTCGACACAGAAATAGGAATTAGCAAACACGGTTCTAAGGAGTATAACTTACGTTGAACATTGATAGCCAAAACACCAAAATACTAATTGCGTCTACACTAGCGTACTTCACGTTTGCTCTGCCAGTAAACCGCCAACCATGCCATCGTCGCACCAACCCGCATGGGTAAAACACGACAGGGTAAGCCTAGGGATACACTGAACGCGATTTACCCATCGCGCGCGTTGTTTCTTTGTTATTTCATGCCGCAATGCCTCCGAAACAAAAGAAATTCGTGCGAAAATCGCGCGCGATGGGTAAATCGCGTTCAGTGCATAACTAGCCTAACGCCGTCCCTGACGCGTGAACAAAGCTTAGTTTCGAGTGAACCAGCGAACGTCGGTTCCCCGAATAAATAGCCTGGCGGAGCACATTACGCAACGCCGATTAATTCAATAGGGACATGGCTTGCCAGACCAGTTGACACCCTGGTGTCGGCGAGTGCAGGACAGTACCAATCCGTGACAATGACCTTTAACCGGCAAACCCATGGTGGCATAGCCTTAAATTTCACCCTATCTTATAAGGGTTTGATCTAGCATAGATGCCAGCCATTAGCACACGATTCCGTCAAAAGTTTAAAATTTTATGTTGGCCGGCCTACTATCTTTCTCAGCTTCAACTGCAGATAATTCTGCGACTACAGCGCCACCAACGTAGTTTAAGCCACGACTCCAAAGCGCCACCAAACGTCTTTCTCAGCTACGGCTGAAGTCAAATCACAACAACAAGAGATCATGACTAACAACAGTCTTCTTTCGCGGATTATCATCTACCCATGTTCGTACTTTCCATAATGTATACCAACAAACACACCAGAGCCACCGAATGAGCTTGAAACTCTGTGACAGCATCCAGGCCGCCAGGCTTCTAGTTTACATCTGGCTTGGAATAACAATCTACATATTGAATAGATGAAAGCCGATGGAGGCGCATATCAATTGGACAGCATTTATGATAGCAATTCCTATCATACAAAAATATCGATTAAAGTCTCCAGCATTTGATAAAAAGAAACCATCAGAATCAGTCATTTGTCAGAGTGGCTATGAAGTAGGCTCTTCGCAAAATAATTGCCTGGAATGACTTCTGTGCTATAGGCCCATTATTTCTACCCGGCTACCCCGCGTTGGCCTACACTTCAGGCGAACACGTCCGGTTTGAGAACTTGTACCTTCTGTACCCCAGGCTGTAGCTAATATTTACGCCTTTTCAAATATTTCTTATTCTACATACAAGGTCGAACTACAGGTGAGTATGGACATTTCCCTCTGCATGACATCCTCTTCTTCATCAAAGGTTTTTCTCAGAATTTGGCATTTGGCAGTACTCTAATGAGTACTAAATAACTATGGCCCAGTTGGCTGTCGCAGTGGTGGGCACGCATTGGTGCGCTGACGGATAAAAATTTCTTCAGTCGAAAAGTAGAGTTGTGCTCGCAGGTGGTTCTTGACGTCCATCTGTGCATGTGATGACTGGTCGCCCCTCGAAGACTTCAAACAACGCCTCCCGATATATAGGGAGTTACATTCACATGTTGTTCTTCGCCGGGCGTGCACCCCCTTTTATCCGTGATAGATTTGTATTTGTATTTCATTTTTCCGTCAGGGCCGACGCTATAGCATTATTGGCCCTGGTAAGTACGGAGGAGGCCATCACAAGCTACTCCATCTAGCCGTGATAGATAAAGGCCCGTTTCCACTGGCGATTTCCAGTGCGATTTTCACAGGGTGTCGGAGAATCTTTCGATGGTTTAACAATGTTTGGCGTGTAAATTATCCCAATGTGTGTGGAAACCGCTGATAGTGGAAACAGGCTAAATGCCTCAGCCATCACGATACTAGGGAGGTTTCGCAAGCGCCCGGTTAGACGCTAAGACGACGTTATTGTGTGGGAATACCCAAACAATAGATAAACGTTGTCGTATGGCCTAACCGGGCGCTTGCGAAAGCTCACTATTACCGTAGGTTGTTCATCACACACCACGATATCCTTTATCAAAGAAAAAAATGTGGGCACCTGATCAGGCAGGCGTGTCTTAATCCATCCCTGATGATACCTAGTCTTACACATGCGGTGCTAGTATCATTTTTCTTTTCACATACGGGGATAACATCATTTTTCTTTACACTTACTCTAAACTCCCACTTACCTGTCCCATTCCTGAACTCGGGCAAAATGACCAAATCCTAAGTTGAAGATATCGCATGCTGTCATTCTTTGCCTGGCTCGGGAGTGGGACAAAGAAGTGGACAGGACAACCCCGTCATTCTCTTTCTGACCAAACCCCCACCCCACACTGTGAAAAAATCGTCCTCTACCGTGGGTACAAACTCACGGGTACAGGAACCAACATCGGGTAAAGCAAACTCACAGTGAGAAAGACGGACCTACTGTCAAAAATATTCCATGGTAATGGCTTCTACTTGGATCTACTTTTGGGTCCTCATGTCCAATTTTTAGCTCACCTGTGAGCTATAGTCGTCACGTGGTGTCCGTACTCGTCGTCGTCGGTGTCCGTTAGCATGGCACGTTTCGTAACCGCTGGGCATATTGGCACCAGACTTGTGTGTCTCTAGGTCCTATGACCTCAGACACCAAGCTTCGGTCCGATCTGATTCCTGGCTTGGCCACCAGAGGGGGCCACCAGGGGGATAAACCGAAAACCTTTAAGTGCGGTTTCACCTTAACCGTTGATCGGATCATCACCGAATTTTTTTATCGTAAGTAGGCTACATCTGATGAGGATACACCACATATCACCCGGGTTGATTAAACGTAATTTTCAAGGTCACACAGGTCAAAGATGGAAATTTCATTGTTGGGCGGCACGTTTCGTGGCTATTTGTCCTGGATTGTTCAAATTAGGTGTGATGGTCTAGGTACCCTCTATGTCTGTGGCGGATTTCGCTCCGATCAGACATCAAATATGGCCACCAGGTGGCTATCTTGGAAATCATAGGCGTTGGCCCAAGTTCAGAATGTTCTGAACTTGAACAAGTACCGGTATCTATCTTTGTAGCCTTCATGTGTACTACAAATTTCAGCCTGATCGAACTTCACAGACCGCTGCGAGGCAGCCATTTTGGAAAATGGAACCTGTGTAGTCCATGAGCCAGACCCCAAATTTTCCAGTTTGACTACCAATTTCGTGACCAGATCCAACATGGATTTTTGATCAGTCTGATGTCTGAGGTGTCTGAAACCACGTGATGGACATTTCAATTCAGTAGCTTTATGCCCCTAATTAAGATTCTTAAAATTGTTCATTGGAATCCCATTGCAATACTTACACAGACTTGTATTACAAATTGATGTGTCTATGTACTGTACAGCTAACTTTTTTCTCGCCGGTTTTAGACCCTATAAATGTATTACCAATAGATAGAATTATGGCACCTCTCAGTCAAATAGCTATATTTTAAACATTATATGACATCGCTGTAACATAGAAATGACGTATATGTCACATTTTGCCCCAAATCCATCAAAATCACAGAAAATGGCATTTTTATAACAAATACTAATTATCTCATATTCTAAACATGCCTAACTGAATGAGAATTGCCAAAGTCAAGATCACCGTTTATTCTCGATGGATCAAAAAAACGATTCTATACCGGTGACTTATTAGCGTCACTTCTTACCTAATCAAGGTTGAATCTGCGGGCAGAATACTTGTTTGTGTACATAAGGCCTACTTCTAATTTAGTCCTCCCGGTTTTTGGCCTCAAACCACAAACTAACCAAAACGTTGGCCACACACCGAAACATGTAGGATTATACGCCTATGCACTAAGCTGCGCATGCCCAGTAGATCTTGCGCATGCCCATTAGTTGGTCGGCGAAGGGCCAGCACTCAAAGGTAGAATCAATTTCTCATGTCCAAACCCACCTCGCGCAGTGTGTTGCTCATGACGGTTGATTAGGATCCACCCCAATCCGCTGGTTGGCTCAAATGATTATTAGCAGTTTAGGAGTTTAGAGTACTTTGATGATACAAGAGTCATTCTTAACACTCTGTTATTTAATGTGGGAATTATTAAGTTAGTGGGAATCGAATAAAACAGACTTTTTTCAATCTGCAGATTGAAAAAAGAGCCGAAATTAAAATTAAAAGAGCCGAAATTCGAATGTAGCATCAACCATGGTTGATGCTACATTCGAATTTCGGCTCTTTTAATTTTAAAGTGAGTGCTACAATTAAGAATTGTGATTTCCGTCACTGCTACATTGCTCATTCCTACACAACACACCTTCTTCATTTTATCTTCCACAGAATGGCAAGATTCATTCTGCTGTGTGTTTTGCTGCTCGTGACGCTAAATGGAATTAGCGGGCGTGGTAAGTGTAGGCATAAACGTATTGTATATTTAGAGCTGTCCATTTTGAAAGTGAAACAACACGATCAATTGCAAACTATTACGCACTTGAATCGCATAAGCCAGTCTCAG